>JANHFM010006065.1:35661-49005 GCA_032468115.1 Grayia smithii | reverse complement strand
GCACCCTGAGGAGGGCAGCCCTGTGTGAGCGCACAGGATGGTGGGAGGCAGGCAGGAGATGGTCCTGCAGATACCCCAGACCTAAGCCATGAAGGGCTTTATAGGTAAATGCCAGCACCTTCAAGTGGATCCAGAGGCCCACCGGTAACCAGTGCAGCTCGCGCAGGAGAGGTGTTACACGGGAGTAACCGGGAGTTCATGTTACCACCTGTGTAACCACCTGCGCGGCCGCATTATAGACCAATTGGAGTCTCTGGGTACACCTCAAGGGCAGCCCCATGTAGAGGGAATTGCAGTAATCCAGCCGAAAAGTAACCAGGGTGTGAGTGACTCTGCGAAGGGCATCTCGGTCTAGGAAAGGGTTATACCTGCTTCTCACATAATGTGTTGAGCTTAACATTAATGCTGTTATCTGGGGCGTACCCTGTCAACTTATCTTGTTTTTTGGGTGGAGATCAGTGGTGGATTGCTACTGGTTTACCCCAGTTCGGGCAAACCAGTAGCAGTGGCAGCGGGAGGCTCTGCCCACCCGCCTGGACATCATCAAATATGCTCTGCGTATGTGCAGAAGTGGTGCACGTGCGAGCGAAGCAAATGCGCGCACGAGCGAACTGGTAGCAAAAGTAAGTGAAACCCATCCCTAGTGGAGATACACTTCCAAAAGAGCTTCCCCACAATTACTAAACCTCAACTTTCTGGCAAGTGTACCTGAGTTTAAAATGGTTTTATTTGTTTTTAAGCAAAGACTCTTGTGGTCATTCTGTAAATCAGTACTCTTTTAAATCAATAATCCACCAATATTTGTGAACTTCCAGAATTCTCAGAAATTGCAAACGGGCATTTTGGAGGCTGAAGAACCCACACACACACACTCCTTTTTTTTTTTTTTTCTGAGACAAAGGATTCCCCAAATGAAAGTTATTCATTGTGTTACAGTTTTTAATCATGTTAACAAAATGGGATTTTCCTCATTTGGAAGTAATGTGATTGGTTATCAAATGTCATGATTTAAAGACAAATTGAAGTATGGCCATGAACTTTATACTCTGCTTGTGAACTCCCAAAGTATAGCAAAAAGGGCATTGTATGTCTAGAAGAGAAAATGCATAAAATATCCATAAAAATGGTCAGGAATTTAGATCATCCTCTTATCAGGAAAGCCAAAAGTTTGTATGGGACATGCTAGAGGTTGTGACCTCTATCAGTTTGGAAAAGGTAGATAAAATATTTTTCTTCTCTGCTGCAAATACCGGTACACAGTTTTGGAACTCTTCTGTGAAAAATTACAATATTTTCAAGCTACATGCTAATTTCTAACAGTATTCTCATGCCTATGTATATTTATTAATATAGTGAGGCTGTAGAATTATTTTTTATCCTTATTATTATCTTAATTAACCCCCCTTTATAGGTATTATTATTATTATTATTCTTTTATTCATTAAACATGAAACTCAGTCAACTGAGCATTTAAAAATGTATCATAAGTTTAGATTTAGAAAGGTAATGTGCATGTTGCTAGTTATTGAATTGGCAACCTTTGGGGAGAGTATGAGCATCAAACATATAAACACTTTCCTAAATCACCAGTTGCTTTGTCATTCAGTGATTCATAGCTTTATCCCCACATCACTTTCCTTGAAAACATTGTATCTGAAATGATAGCAATGATCGGTAATGAGCCATACCCTTCACATAAACAAAACATAATTTAATATTACAGACATCAAATAAAACAATTAAATACACACACAACAACCTTTCACTCAGTTTGGTGTGAAATCTAGGAACAAATACAGCCAGTTTTATTAAAGCTGTCAAGACTGTATTCTTGTGTCCTGAACAGTTTCATTAAAAGCAAAACTGTACACAAATGGCATATCCATTTCCTAATATATCCAAGTGATCAAATGAGGAGGATATGATGAGTTGTGAAATGATAAACTGAAGGACTGCGTTTGAGTGATGAAACTAACATGAAGGGAACAGAATGAATTAGGATTCTTTCCTGAGCTGCTAGATTTTTAGTTGCAAGGGGTTAACGTTTGTTTTATTATACTCAGGACAAGGGCATATTCAACATTGTCTTCTTATACAACCATAATATTCTACTTTCTCCTACATGCGTAGACTGAGCTATAGTTGAGTGGTAGAATGCCTGGTACCATAAGTAAGCATTGTATTCCTGAATACCCTTGTATATAAAATTAAAACTTATAGTAACCTTAAAATCTAAGTTATTTGCAAATGTGAAATTCTAAACTGAACAATGATATGGCAGTCTAGGCTTTGGTCTACTCTGCTGTTATTCTTAAGGTCAACTTGCACAGTCTGAAAGTGATGTAGTTTATCCCAGCTGAAGATTCAACCATCTCATTCAGGCAGGTTTAAGTTACGTGGTAAAATGATGCAATTGTGAAATTCTCTCAGAAATGGGCAGCTGGCCAGACAAGGTCACAGGTGGACTTTTAAGCCTTGAGAACAACCTTGAGAATCATTTCAATTATATTTCTAACAAGGAAGGGGGGGGGAAGAGTTAATAACATGAGATTTGTATCAATGCAATATTTCAAATGCAATTCCAAAAAAGCTGCCACATACTCTGGGAGAAAGACAATGCTACTTTAAAGAGTTACAGATAGGAATTACGTTCATGTGCACAGCATTTTTCCTCAGGTGTTTCCAAAGTGCTGCAGAGCAGGGGTGGGTTCTACTTACCTTTGCTATTGGTTCTGTAGGTGCACACGCTTTGTGCACCTACAAAAAAAGCTTCCTGCGCAAGCGCGCTCCGTGCGCTGTGCGCAGGGACAGGTAAGTATGGGCGCGTGGGGGGGCTTCGGTCCAGGACTATTAGAACCGGTTCGGTGATGTCACAGCATCACCGCTACCTATTCTATAGAACCGGACCGAACCAAGAGCAACCCACCACTGCTGCAGAGAAGCAATTGCATGGACTGTGTTTAATATTTTGAGTTGTATGATTGATTCATATTACAACAAGTCTTTTTTTCTGACTTAGCTGACTTCTTCAGTGGCCTCTGGAATGCTACTCAAAGGTCAACTGTGGCCTTCAATTCAAGGAAGAGAGACCAGACCAGTGGTGAAATCCAATTTTTTTTACTACTGGTTCTGTGGACGTGGCTTGGTGGGTGTGGTGTGGCTTCATGGGCATGGCTTGGTGGGCATGGCAAGGGAAGGATATTGCAAAATCCCCATTCCCACTCCACTCTGGGGCCAATCGGAGGTGACATTTGCTGGTTCTCTGAACTACCGGTACTCAAAATTTCCACTACCGATTCTCTAGAACCTGCTGGATTTCACCCCTGGTCCAGACCCTGTATTTCATTGTATTACAACTGCTAAAAGTCATTGAAGACCAAATTGTTCCATGTCAAATACATCAGCCATACTAACTGTGTCCTTCTCAATTACAGTTATGATGAATAAAAGCCAAGTTCTGCTTATTCCTGAAATGATACAGGAAGTTATAATGAAGACTTCATAGCATTTGCAAAAGTTAATCACGTTATTAACTTTCTATAGCTTAGTAATATTGTTAATAGCTTATTTGTTTCCAAGGGAAATAAGATTAAGCTAATATTTTATTTTTATTTTAGCAAATAAAACAAAATTTTATTTTAGGGATGAGCTCAAGCTGATAAACTGCCTTCTGAAAAAAAAAAAGTAATCAGGAAAAGGTTTCTTTATTTTTATTTCACTCAATGATCCTTTCTTCACATTTTAATTGCCCACCTACTCCCCTTGCTTATGGTTTCAATAAACATTTCTCCTTAATCTATAGTTAATACAATCCTGAAGTATGTAGTTCTATTAGTTGCTATTATCTGAAGTTTGCCTTCCTTAAGCAATATTGTTTTTCATCATACCTTGTTTTCATTATTGCAGTTGCTCGAAATACTTAAAGATATAAAGTTCACTGATAATGAACGGGAGGTCTATTTTGATTCTCAAGGAGACATTATCACAGGATACGATGTCCTGCTCTGGAAGGAAATTGATGGAAGAGTGGTGATTACCAACATGGGAGAGTATGACCTGGAGAAAGATGACTTCATCTTTGCAGATAAAGAAGATGAAGTTGAATTCATGAATCTTAAGGTATCTGAAGACCCCTTGGAAAAACAATGGGACTGAAATAGATATGGGTGTATCTCTACAGTAGATTTGTAGAGTTGGATCCATGCTTTAGTTTGCCACTAAATGGGAAAAGAAAAATGCAGGAAATGTTGGATTAATGGCTTATGCATCAGCCACCTGGATCCCATCCAGACATTTAGAATATCAATCCATAAGTCTCATTTATACAGTAGTATAAATTATACAGTAGTATAAGTTGTACTTCAAAATATCTAGAAGACTGTAGACTGATTATCCTTGTAAGGCAAAAAGCTGCCTTAAGGAGTTAAAGAGAAGTGTTTCATTGTCACTCCCAGACCTTCTGAAGCACCTTTTCACCTTCAAATGTGAAGGGCTGTAGAACCCTAAACTCCTGTCATTAAAACATAAAATAAATATTTGTTTTTTCCCCCATTGTCACCTCTGGTCAAACAGGTTTTTGAAACAGTTCTACAACTTTTTTGCCAGAAATATAAGTGGGATGAGAGTACCTTTATGCCTTTCTTTGAAATATTTGATATTGTTGTTCAAGATAAAATCTCCTTACCACAAAGTTTTAAATTTTATAATAATAACACATTAACATATTTTAAGAAGGCACATATTTTATTTGGAACAGCAGCATAAAGAAATCAAACTAACAATTATAGGAGGAACTCTAAATTGGAAAACAAAACTGGGCATTCATTATTTTAAGAAAACACATGTAGATTGTGATAGTCCCTTTACAGATGTCTGGAGAAAGAGTAATATTTCCATTCCATGAGAAGGTATTCGGTAATGATGACACTCTTTTTCTTTTGCTCAACAACTTAGTAGATTGTACCTTCAGGCACATGATTTAGATTTATGTGGTTTAACAGAAGATCCAAGAAGTACATGCACTTCTTCAAATAACATTCAGAAAGCATTTAGGGATTAAAAGATTAACACCAGAGCAGGAGCTAAATTCTAACTTTTCCTCAATCTTTTGAGTAATAGGTATAATGTATTTTTATTGCCTTTGCCCAGAAGAGCAACTGAGAATACCCTAGTGACCTTGAAAAATAGAAGGTTAAACAATGGTCTAATGTCAGGGCACAGAGGAGAACAAAAGTTCTTTTCCAGAGAGAAATATAGCAGGTGAATCGGTAAAAGGTGACACTAATAATCTTCTGGTAACTAATAATGATATACCTAGAGAACTTCAGGTTGTAAACATGGCCCTTTGAAGAGAATGCAATTCCTTTTAACACTGTTGTCGCAACTCCATTATGATGATATGAGTCCCTCTCTCATGGCCTCTGGATCTCAGCTGGCCTTCTCTAAATTCCCTCCAAAGACCTCCTGAAGATTTCCATTCCCTCACTAGAACTAATTGAAGGAAACTCCAAATAAAGCTATTGACATATTAGCCCAGCTGGCAAGATTTCTGGGGAATCCCAAAGACTGTCCATATTTAAGGGTGCCACAGCATCACCATCCACTTAGGTCTGTTTAGAAAGGAATGGAGCTATTGTAACCTTATGCTTCATGGTCCTATCTTAGTTGGTCACCTGGAAGATACAATAGTTAACAGTACTGAAGGACAGTGAAGGCTCCAAGAAAAATAACAGGTGATGATCCACACCTGTGGATCCACCAGGGGCACCAAGGTTGCAGATGCACCACATCGCACCCACAGATACAAGAGATCAGTTTCATCTAAGACTTTATACCACATATAGCAATCAGTCTTTTCACATGCTTCCATCTCAGTTAATAAAAACCTGTGAGCAAGACCCAGATTAAATTAGTGGAATTTAAATTTAGATTCAGATTAAATAAGTAGTATAGTGTTAAAATGTGCTGGCCTGGAAGCCTTTTCTTTGCCACTACAGCATCTTCTCATTGGGTGGTATCTTATTGTGAAAAGTCTTATTTGGTGCATACATTGTTTCAGCTCCCAGATATTGGTCATTTCCACTCCTTGTCATTTAAACAAAAAATCCTCAAGTTTTTCAGTCTTATTAATATCCAGCAATAGATTAAAAAAAAAGAAAAGAAAATACCACTACCACACTTTCTGAAATTTAAATTTGTTGGTAATTTTAACTTTACTTTGTGCATTTATTCTTATAAATGTACTCTCTTTTTCTGTAAACAGCCCAGTGAATATAAAATGAATACAATAAGTACGCTATTAGTAAATAAATAGTGCTTTTCATGCAATAGAGTGTTCAGTGCTTTTCAGTCACATGACTGCAGTGGGCCCATCAACAACCCCTTGGTCCCCTCACGTTTTTTTACTCCAACTACCTTTACCTAATTGTTTAAAGTATTTTTACTTACAAAGAAATCAAATGGGAACTTGGCATGCTACAAAGTGCCAGTCTTGGACATAATCTTTGCTTACAGAACTGCCTCTAAACATCCTAGAATTGTCATCCCAAACAGTTTCATTGGTAGAAGGCAATTGCCCAGTGCTTTGATTAGAAATGTATTCACACCATGTTCATCCTAGAAGGAAAAAAGAAAGATATAACAGATTGTCGAGAGTGTTGTATGGTGCTAAAGGAACTGCTCAGTTTCTCAAATTTGTCAGTTGGGGCTTAGGGCCTGATGCGGCCCACTTCATGACATCTGTTTAGAACAGTTTACAGTTCCTGCTATAGCAATCACTTCATGAAGAGCATTCAAAACATATCCCTACATTCCAAATATGTCCACGATTTGAAAAGATTGTCAGACCCAACTCTGAACAATCATTTATGGTTTTCAGAGCAGCAACAGGAGTCTATCATTTGAAGTACAGATAGTCCTTGACTTCTGATCATAATGGAATTTTCATCGTAAGTCATGATGTTCCTAAGTCAAGGTACCCATGTGATTGGATCTGGTTTTATGACTTGCTTCCAGTGCTTGTTAAAGTGAACGCCACAGTCATTAAGTAAAAACTGCAGCCATTAAGCAAATTCATGTATTGCTGGAAACTGGCCAAAAGGGCTAGAAACCAGCAAAAACATAGTAAATTGTGGTTACATGACCATGGAATGCTGCCACCAGTAGTAAAGGTGAGGTGGATGCTAAATGCCCAAAATACAATCATGTCACCAAAAGTGTATGCAGCCATAAAAACTCCAGAAATGGGTCATAAGTAGCTTTTGTGGGGGTTCATTGCTAAGCATCCAGTCATAAATTGAGGACTATCTGTAAGAAAGTAGAAGAGAGCAAGAGAGGAGCTCCACAGCATTCTCTGCAAGTCTATGGTAGTATGAAATTTCAGCATGGCCATTCAGGGGCATTGTCTGTCATGGATGGCACATAGGCAAGTTACTTCCACAGTGTGTGGCATCAGGCATAGCAATAGCACTTAGACTTATATATAGTGCTTTACAGCCCTCTCTAAGCAGTTTACAGAGTCAGCATATCTCCCCCAATGATCTGGGTCCTCATTTTAACAACCTTGGAAGGATGGAAGACTGAGTCAACCTTGAGCTGGTAAGGATCGAACTCCTGGAATGAGCTGAATTAGCCTGCAATACTGCATTCTAACCACTGCACCACCAGGGCTGCTAAGTATTTAGGATTGGCCACAAATAATCTATATTTGACAGAGATAGTCTACCCTGGATTTGGATTATTTACACTAAGGGTCATATTACAGAATAATATTCCTGGTAAATTTACAATGAAGACGTGTTAGTTAATAATTTATTATCATTACTGCTTTTTTTTTCTTCCTGGTGTTTTTGTACTTGCAGAATGTCCAGTCCAAATGCTCTAGGAAATGCAGACCAGGACAAGTGAAGAAAGTTTCCGCAAGTCCACATACCTGCTGTTACGAGTGCATCAGTTGCCCTGAAAACTACTATACAAACCAGACAGGTGAGAAGCCTCAAGGTTAAATTCGTTGAAGGATGGAACATTTGTATGGTGTGTTTTTTTAAAGAAACCCTCCACAGAAAAACAATAATAGATGGGGTTTTTTTTCCTAGTGCTTTCAGAAAAGACTTTTTATTGTTCTTCCTCATTCACGTGCACCCACACACAACACAAATTAGCATAAAAATGTGAAACAGCGGCAGAAAACCATCTGATTGGTAGTGTTGGGGACCTCTCTATAGAAATTGTGCAAGTGGGAATATTTGTAGGATTATCATAAGGACCACATCTAGTAATGCAGAAAGAGTGTGTGGGTCATCTCCTGAAACAAGGGTTCTGTTGATAAACATTTCATGGGAAGAGCCTTGAAAGATACAGCCGGGTGGTTGGGCTGCATATTTAACTTCTGTTTATGGGCTTCTCATGTGACTGTGGTAAACATGAGCAGGGATCTATCTGTATCTGCCACTGAGAACTGGAGGTGGGGAAAATCTCTTTCTCCTTTCTCCCTTCTCCCTTCGCATCACATTTGTGTCAGAAGCACCAAGGTGCTTCCTGGTTGAAAGGATTAGAGTGACAGTGACATCACTCTTGTCTGGGGAGTACCCAGTTGGGGACTCTTTTCATGTCCTTGGCAGCAGCTAGAGCAAGGACAGGAACTCACCCTGTCACGGAGCACTTGGGTCTCAAATGTGGGCTTGCTAACCTCCAACCCAGCATCCTAATCCCGCAAGCCCTCATGCGCCTTCCTTTTCCATTAGAAATGGCAGACACGAGTCTCTGAAGGGTGGAGTGTGGGGTGGAGAGATATGATATTCAGTATATGTTATGGCATCCTACAAATGGTCAGTTGTCAGGATGCAAGTATGTTATAGCAGCATTCGAAGATACTGTCACTGACTGGACATTTTCATTTTAATAACATTGTAATTTACTGCAGATGGCACTGATGGTTGATTTGAAATGGTTTAGAAAACTATTCTAATATGCTGCTCAGAATGTTTTTTCTGTTCTTATTCCCTAAACTTGTGCCTAGACTTTTGTCAGACCAAATATCTCTCAAATTATAAACAAAAATAATTCATTCTAATGAACCAAGTGGATGCTTTTCTAAACTTTCAATAACTTAAGGGAAATGATAGGTGATATTTTTGTTTTTCTATGCATAGATATGGATTACTGCATTTTATGCAACAACAGAACCCACTGGGCTCCAGTGAACAGCTCAACCTGCTACAGGAAGATGGTTCAATACCTCAACTGGAATGACTGGTTTGCTGTTTTGTTAGTGGTGCTCTCTGCCCTTGGAATTGTGTTGATTTGTGCCATTTTCATAATATTTACTCGAAATGTGGACACTCCTGTCGTAAAGGCATCAGGTGGCCTAACTGTATGCTACGTTATACTCCTCTGTCATTTCCTGGCTTTTGTTAGCACAAGCTTATTCATTGGTCAGCCGAAAGCATATAAATGCAAACTAAGACAAGCTCTCTTTGGCATTAGCTTTGCCCTCTGCATTTCATGTATTTTGATTAAGTCCCTGAAAATCTTGCTAGCTTTCAGTTTCGATCCCAAGATACAAAAATGGCTGAAGGGCCTCTACAGACCCATCCCCATTGTGTCTTTTTGCACGGGGATTCAGATCTTGATTTGTTCGGTCTGGATCACTGTGAGAAGCCCTTTCGTGCAGGAGAACTTCTCCATCCGGAGAGTTATCATCCTGGAATGCAATGAAGGCTCAGGGGTGGCCCTTGGGATCATGTTAGGATACATTGCCCTCCTCGCATTCATCTGCTTTATCTGTGCTTTTAAAGGCAGGAAGCTCCCCGAAAATTACAATGAGGCAAAATTCATTACATTTGGCATGCTCATCTATTTCATTGCATGGATTATATTCATCCCTGTCTACACAACCACTTTTGGCAAGTACTTGCCCGCAGTTGAAATCATTGTCATTTTAATATCTAACTATGGGATCTTGTGCTGTACATTCTTCCCCAAGTGCTACATCATCCTGTATAAGCAAGAGACGAATACTAAATCCGCCTTCCTTAAAATGCTGTACAATTACTCTTCCAAGAGTGCAGGGAGTATCAGTGTCAATCAAAGTTCTCTGGACTCTAAAAGTGGGACCCCTCCGGTTCCTAGTACAAATGCTTGTTGTAAAGTTAAGGGTGAGAAAAGCTGGCTGAATGGTAGTTGCCATTTGCAGGCCTCGGGGCCCAGAGAAGTGAGAGGGGAAGTCCACGTCAAAAACACAGCGGGACCCACAATACCAAGGAGAAGGCTCTCCAGCATATGAAGGGAGATTGGAAGTGGGGGGAGGGGGGAGAGGGGAGGTGTTCTGGAAATATCATTTCAGGATAAGGTCATTTGATCAACCCTTAAGTACCTATCAATACACAAGAGATGCAGTTCTCTGCAGACATGATGTTGACTTCCTATGATTGTTTCTTCTCCCGTTTGCCTAACTGTGATTCCTAGCTTACCAAGGATTTGAAATCAGAGGTCAAAAGCTCAGCCTGAGGTAGAATTGTAATCCTGGGCTAAAAGGGGAAAACTAGTTAGTCTCTATTAGACCAGTGCAGGGGTGAAATCTAAATTCTGTTACTACCGGTTCTGTGGGCGTGGCTTGGTGGGCGTGGCAGGGGAAGGATACTGCAAAATCTTCATTCTTACCCCCCTCCAGGAGAAATTTCCATTCCCACCCTACTCCAGAGGAAGGATAGTGCAAAATCTCCATTCCCACCGCACTCTGGGGCCAGCCAGAGGTGATATTTCCCAGTTCTCTGAACTGCTCAAAATTTCCGCTACCGGGTCTCCAGAACCTGTCAGAACCTGCTGGATTTCACCCCTGAGCTCACCCATTATGCAGCACTAGGGATTCGAACCACTGAACTGCCGACCTTTCGATCTACAAGCTCAGTGTCTTAGCCACTGAGCCATTGCGTCCCAGGGTGGATGGAATTAACACCCTATTAGCTTCTGAGCAACTCACATGCAACTGGTTGGATGTGAGTTGCTTCTTTATATACTAATTAAAACCACAATCTTCCCAAAGCAGAGGGGATATATTTTAATCATACCAAAAGGAATATTTAATTCATCTATTTCGATACCACCATAATTCTTATCAAAATTTCTAAGAAGTAAGCAAAAAGCAACCAAAACAATCTTGGTAAATTGCATAAATATAAAAATCCATAAAATATTAATGAATGATAATAAAAATACATCGACTAACAACACATCAGTGCCTGGTCTACCCCTAAAGCATTTACTGCAAAGCAAATCTAGCCAGCAGGTATCTTCTTCAATGCTTCACAAAAAAGTTTGTTTTCAAATCATTTCCTGAATGACATCAGCAAGAGAGTCAGGTTAAGGTGCTGCTTGGGTTGTTATTTCTCTATAAATACCTCTACCTCTTACCTGCTGCTTCCTCATATCTAGGAAATAAGGCACTAGTAGCTGTTCTTCCCCAAATCACCTTTTTTGGTCAATAACTGGAGTATCTGAAGCGTGAGGTGTATCAAATATTACAAGGCACAGTCTGCCCTTTAAATTATGCCTGGGAGTGTCCTGGAAGCCAGTGCATGACCTAAAAAAAGGACAGAATATGATTCTGGCAATGTGTATCAGTTAAAATACCAGTACATAGACTGCTGCATTCTGGACCAGGGGTGGTATTGACTTACCTTCGCTACCGGTTCGTAAATGTGAGCGTACATGCTTGCTTTGCTCACGCGTGACACCTCTGCGCATGCACAGAAGGTCCTACACATGCGCAGAGTGTCAAAAATGGACATGATGACATCTGGATGGGTGGGCGGAGCCTCCCGCAGCCGCCGCTACCAGTTCGCCCGAACCGGATAAAACCAGCTGAATACCACCACTGTTCTGGATCACATGCACCTTTTGAAGGAGTTTGAATGCAGCCCATGTAGCATAGACTATGGCAATCCAGTTAGGTAGTGGTAAGGCCATAAGTTGCTATGATAGGTCCTCCCCACACCAGGTAGGGTTGCCAGGTAGGCAAACCAGCCAAAACTATGCCAAGGCCTTGATCATTTCTTTATGTAATGGATCTAGAAGGGGTCTCAAATGTACAAGATAACTCTTTCAGAAGGCAGCAATGCATATCCCAATCTCCACCCTTTGCACTGTCACAAAAAGGGAGTAGAGATATCCAGCATGATTCACATGATAGCAATGGCCATACAGAACATAACATTCCCTCAGAGGCCAAATATCAATGTTTGGAAGAGATCCAAGAAAGGGATCAAAGGATAAAGAGTGTGAATTTAAATTGTCCACTAAAGCTAGCAATACGTTTCTATAATTGACAGAGTCCAGAACAAAGATAGTGACTCCATTAAGCTCATGAGTTCACAAATCTCTGGCCTTGGATAGGAGGTCATTAAAAGGAAGAAAACAGGTCAATGTTTACTCACTAAATGGTTATTAGTACACTTCTAGGAATTTAGTGTAAGAAAGAGGAAAAACAAGTCGCGAATGAGAGTCAAAGTGGTGAAGTCCTCAAGCGCTGTGATTTGCTGAGACCATAACATTGCTAGACTATATAGCCTGCAAATGTATTATGCTAATCCCAACAATTTACTAAAATAATATATGAAGAAGCTTTTGTCCTGAATAGTCCTGTACCTTCACTTAATGGACAAACAAGGCTGGAAATCTTCTAGCTATCATGTTTTCTCTGATAAGGAATGAGATTCTGACCTCAGGGTGAGATACCATCATAAAAATTGTGGCATAATCCTGTTGAAATTGAGTGGCTATTGCTATTTGGCTTCCCTAAATTGGAGTCACTTTCATCATTAGTCATGGATGCAGTTCTCCATTGAGTCTGGTGCTCAGTTTGAATGTTCTCCTAGTTTTGCAGCTGTTTCTCAAAGAGCAAGTGGCAGCTGTGGCCAAGCGGGCCTTTGCACGGGTTCATCTGGTGTGACAGTTGCACCCATCCTTCAGCTGGGAAGCTCTTGAGATAGTCCCTCATTCCTTGGTCATCTCATGATTGGAGTACTGGAATGCATTGTACGTGGGATTGTTCCTGAATACCATCCAGAAGATACAGCTGGCTCAAAATGTACCAGTGCAAGCAATAACAGGTACTTCTCATTATGGCCATGTGCCATTGGTGCTAGGTGAGCTGCATTGGTTACCATATGGCTTTCAGGTGCAATTCCTTCCCAGAATTGCCTTGAGATAAGATAGGCAGCCTATAAACAAAATACCTTATGCCACCAGACTTGAAATTTTGGGCTTCGCTGTCTTCAGTCTGACTTAAGCGTAGTACATAAAATCATCTGCTACAATGTCCTACCAGTCAATGAATACTTCAGCTTC
>JANHFM010006064.1:33051-43627 GCA_032468115.1 Grayia smithii | reverse complement strand
GAAGGCTGAGTCAACCTTGGGCCTGGTGAGATTCGAACCAACACTAATTGCTGGCATCTGGAACTAAGCTGAGCACTCAGCCAGAGCATTAATTAGATGTGCCACCGAAGGCCTTCCATTTCATTTCCCCCTCCCCCATCTCATAACCAGGCCTTTTGTCTTTCAGTCAGACTATTTTCAGACAGGGGTTTAGCACCCTTTCAGAAAAGTGGTAGACCCATGTTCAAAAATAGGCTGAGGGGCATGTCATATGCCTGGGCACCTCTGCCACTGTGCCAAATATGTCATTTCAAGCACATTCTTACGTGCTCAAGCCTGCCCCTTTTTAGGGAGAGTGATTTAGCAGTTTACTTTTGGTGGGAGGAAAAATGACCTTTATTTATTTTTATTTATTTTAAAAGATTCTCTTCTTGAAGCACCTCTGAATGGCTTACAAGTCGGGGAAATCAATCAATCGCTTTCTTTAACTTGCCTCCCATTAAATCCCTGTGGATAGCAACCCTTGATGGTTTTGTTCATAGGGCTAAGCAGGGATCAGCAAGAAGGGGAGGCACAAATTTTAGAACTTCTCTTATCTCTTTATGACTACCAAAATCAGTGAATGTGTTCCTGCCAGCTGGTAATGTTGGGAGTAAAAAACAAACCCAATCACTCTTCTTACACATATGTAAAAGAGGTGGTGCTTTGATGACATGATTATGACTGCCATCTTGATTTTTCTGATCGCCTTCATGCAGATCTCAATCTCTGCATTGGAGAAATGATGGCTTGACTGAGATCACCTAGTGCATTGGCGGCTGAGACAAGATTTTAAGATGCCAGATCTCAAGCCCTTAGGCTGAAATGCTCTGCACATTTATGTCTGCGACTTCAAGAAGATGCCTCAAATTTGTGGCCTGTGAACTCCTTCTAGCCAACCTAACCCAGCCATTTTTGATGGTCTGCAACCATAAAGGTTTAATTTATGACAATTGAGATCAGAATTTTTGTTGTTAAGCTAGATGGTTAGTAAGTTGCACCCAATTACATGATCTTTTTTGCCATGGTTGTTAAGCAAATCATTGCCATTGTTAAGTGGATCATGTGATCATGAAACAAATCCAGCTTCCCTCATTCACTTTGCTTGCCAGAAGCCAGCTGGGAAGGCTGCAAATGGCGTCAGATGACCCCAGAAAGCTGCAACCATGGTAGGTAGTTGTCAAACACCTGGATTTTGATCATGTGACCATGGGTATGCTGCAATGGACGAAGTGTGAGGACCGGTTGTAAGTTACTTTTTTCAGTACTGTTGTAATTTCGAATGGTCACTGAACAAATGGTTGTAAATTGAGGACTAACTGTATTTAAAGGTGAATGTTTCCCTGTCAGTCATTACCAACTCTCTGTTTCTTAGCCCAGAGAGCCAGCATTATCCAAAGACAGTTTCCATGTCACGTGGGCAGCAGAGTTCCACTCTGAAATGGTTCTTATTAATCTCCCATTTGCATGCTTTTGAACTGTGGAAGAACTGGGCCAAGTAATGGGAACTCACTCCATTGCATGGAGTGTCGGGTCTCAAACCCCGGCTGTTAGCTCTCCAGCTGATAAGCTCAGCTTCTTTAACCACTGAGCCATTTTGTCCCCTTAGCAAAGTATAAAATGGGAATCTGACAATTACAGCTTTGCTTGACCCTCCAAGTCATTTCCGTAATCTGACAGCATTTTAAATATACTAAAAACAGGAATGGCTCAAAAAGAGGGGGGCACCTGCAGAGGGGGTGCTGGTAGAAGTGGAAGTGTCAAGGAAAAATGCTGCCCTCCCTGCAGAAATCCAAATTTGACAGTGCCTTCATGGCAAACTGGGCTTGTTTGGCTCACTGCTGCTCAGCTAGCCTTGTACTGATGCTGCAATGTTTGCTGTGCTCACACCATCACTCACGTGAGCTCTGATTTACATCACACACACCCTTTACACTGCCCCACAGCTCTCAAGCCATCCCAGAGGGTTGAGACAGCTGCAGTAAGGGAGGGGAGAGCCACAAGAGCAGAGGGACCAGATCCACTAGGACAGATGGATGGGGCACACTTGGTCACAGTCAAGTGAAGGTCTGCCCTCCTCAGACCAAAACATCAACTGAATCTGGGTTGGGTAAATGTCCCAGCCCACCAGCTGAGAGGTGGCTGAGGCAGTGTTTGGTTTAATTACTAATATGATACTCAGCACAGAAACCTGGCTCCATTTTTTATGGATTGATTGATTTCTATCCTGCCTTTATTCTTATCCAACTCACAGAGGCATGCATACACTGTGGCTCCCGTGAAGTGGGTTGGGCTGAGAGAGAGGGACTGGTCCAAAGTCACCCAACTAACTTTCATGCCTAAAATGGGACTAGAATTCATAGGTTGCTGGTGATTGGCCCAGTCACCCAACTGGCTTTCATGCCTAAAGTGGGACTAGAACTCACAAACTTCTGGTGATTGGTCCAAAGTCACCCAACTGACTTTCATGCCTAAGGTGGGACTAGAACTCACAAACTGGTGATTGGTCCAAAGTCACCCAACTGACTTTCATGCCTAAAGTGGGACTAGAACTCATAGATTACTGGTGATTGACCCAAAGTCACCCAGCCAGTTTTGATTCCTAAGGTGTAGGGGGGAGACTAGAACTCAGCTGGTTTGTAGCCCAGCCCCTTCACCAAGACAAACTGACTTAGGTAAGTCCTATAGTCTCTGATGTGCACCCCAGCCATAGGGGGCTTAGTGCCCAGGTCCTTGATCGTTGCCCCTTACGCACATGGCAGATTTCTCTCAAATGATATGGACAAACCATTGGCAAACCAGGATTCAACCTAGAAGCTGTGTCCAGAAATCCAGCAGGTTTGGATCCCTCTCCTGCCACTCTGTGTCTCTGACTTGCCAGTTGCCCTGAACTGCTCCTGGAAAGGCCAGGCAGGGCAAGAAAGTGGTCTCTCTCTCTCCCTCTCCCCCCCCCCCCACCTCCAAGTGCCTCTCTGTTAGCACATTTAGTGCCCTTTTCCACAACTGCAAAGTGTGCAAGTACTTTTCCTCATCTGTGAAAATTAACAACTCTGTACTGAAGCTGACTCATAAACATTTGTAAGTGACTTACAAGAACTCAGAATACATGTCACCACCATAATGTTGGAAGAGGCAGGCTTGCAACCTTAAGTTTGCTGAGCAGGTGGCAGCAACGGGTTAACGTAATACCTTTTGTGGTTGTGGTTGTTAAAATCTTGGAAATGATGGAGATGGGCGTCCGATGTAGATAAAATAAATAACAGCAAGGAATGCATTACAGGCTGAGATTTCTGTCCTTTAAATGGGTAGAATCTGTATTTTATGTGCAAGACCTTTCCCGCAATGGACTTGCAATTGTGTGAATGGCTTTAAAAATGAAAGGTGGGCTGAGATATAAGTTAGGAACCTGGGGGTGTATATGGGTGCACAGAGACATACTGTATATAGAGCGTTAACACTTTCCTTCGGCTGCTGTGCTGATTTGGCTCACCTGTCCAATATGCACCCAATATTAATTTATCCATTGTTAATGCTGGGAATCATATCATGTCTATATGTCTTATCTACTTACTGAGGATATTTTCTGTGTTCTCCGTAACAAGGGGCCCTTCAGGATCAGGGTCAGGCCGTGGCTCGAGGAAGTATTCAGAAGCCACACAGCTGCCTTTTTTCTGACCTAGAAAGAGAGACAAGGCATAAAACTTCAGAAGGCAAAAGTGGCCCATATTGGACCATGTTTCTGAAACTCAGCAAGTTTAAGAAGTGTGGACTTCAACTCCCAGAATTCCCCAGCCAACACTGCTGGAGATTCTCAGGAGAACTCTGGGAATTGAAGTCCATACCTCTTACAGTTGCTGAGGTTCAGATAACACTGGTATAGGACCTTCAGGGAATAAGAGAATAACAGAGTTGGAAGGCACCTTCCAACACCTTCTCTGGCAGGAAACCATATACCATTTAAGTCAAATGGTTGTCCAATCTCTTCTTAAAAACTTCCAGTGTTGGAGCATTCACAACTTCTGGAGGCAAGTTTTTTCACTGATTAATTGTTCTAACTGTCAGGAAATTTCACCTTAGTTCTAGGTTGTTTCTCTCCTTGAATAGTTTCCATCCATTGCTTCTTGTCCTGCCTTCAGGTGCTTTGGAGAATAGTTTGACTTCCTCTTCTTTGTGGCAACCCCTGAGATATTGGAATACTGCTATCATGTCTCCCCTATTCCTTCTTGTCATTAAAGTAGACTTACCCAATTCCAGCAACCGTTCTTTATATGTTTTAGCCTCCAGTCCCCTGATCATCCTTGTTGCTCTTTTCTGTACTCTTTCTAGAGTCTAAACATCATTTATATTTTGTGGCAATGAAAACTGGATGCAGTATTTTGAGTGTGGTCTTACCAAGGCATTATAAAATTAGAAAACAAATGCTGGCAATCAGCATTTGGACTGGACTTAGAATACATTGGAAAATATGGGCATATCTCATCCAGAAGGTATAAATAAACAAAAATGGTACATTATTCTACACATCATAGTGGCTGCAAGAATAACATTCGCCCAGAAGTGGAAGGGAAGGGAAGTACCAACCAATGACCAGATAATGAGTAAAATCTTAAATTGTGCGGAGGCAGACAGGATGTCTCTTATACTAAAACATAAAGAAGATTTGGTGGTTAAATATACGAGTGAAAGAAAAATGAGGGCTTAAATATAAGAAAATATGATATATATTTATATTTATATTGTAGTTATTATGTTAGAATCTGAAATTCGGAATTATTATGATATCTCTGCTGTGGGGCTACTCTATTATAAATATGAGAGCAGAAATTACTGTCTGCTGGGGAAGGGTTGGGTGTGTTTTCGTTTGGGTGGAGGGGGGTGAAGGGGCACTAATATTCTCTTATACATCTTTTACATGTATATGTTTACATATGTGTTATTTGGTTGTGGTGTGTCCTAATTTTTGTAAAATTAATAAAGTATTTTAAAAAAAAAGAATGGTTGTAATTTGAGGACTACCTGTAAAATATTCAGTCTGAATTGGGTAATGTTATCTTCCCTTCTCCTTCTTCCCGGGGCCCAAGAACTAAGAGCAGTGGTGGGTTGCTTCCGGTTCGGCCCGATTTGCGTGATCCGGTAGTGCTGACGCTGTGACGTCACCGAACCGGTTCTCCACAACAGGGATCTGGGCCCACCCGCATGCCCGTACGTACGTTTTTCTGCTCTGCGCATGTGCAGAGCGCTTTTTCCAAGTGTCTTTTCCCAAAAAAAAGTTAGTGCGCATGCACGGAACGCGTGTTCGCATGCACGAGCGAAGCAAGCACACACGTGCCGATCACGCACAAAGCACATGCATGAAGAGAACCGGTAGTAAAGGTAAATAGAACCCACCCCTAACTAAGAGGACAAGAATCCAGTGATGTCTGGCTGATTTTATGAAAATACTCTAAGTCACGAGTGGGTCATGATATCGGTGTGGACTGATGGGTGCAGGGGATGGATTTGGGTTTTTTGATTTATTGAAGGAAAACCAGAACACTCAGATTTGGGTTTTCCCAGATGTGCCAGTATACCTACCCTAATAAATGGAACTTTGAGAAAATGCTTGTCTCGGAGTTTTTAATTAGAGTTGGGTTTTTCTGGAACCCTGTTAAATTTGAGAGTTCCAGGTTTTCCTTCAGTAAATCAAAATCCCCAAATCCATCCCCTGCACCCATCAGTCCATCATATGGTCCAATCACCATCCGTCCCATCTCAAGACATCACTCCAACCGCTCCTTCTCCAGATGCAGGACTGTTATGACCTTGACCGAAAAGAAGAATGCTATTTTGTCTAACTACATTCCCTCTACTAAATACCCCCTCCTACTTTCCCACACACAAAGGTGGCAGCATGGAAGCTTCCGGTGCTAATGTGGCTTCCAAAGCTGACACTCAGACCATGATTATAGGCAGAAACAGAGTCCCCTGCTTATAAATGAGGCATGGATTTCAGAAGCTGGGTACGTAAAATCAGATGCTGATGCTAATAAAATTGTGGGAGAAGGGAAAAGGGATTCGATCCAAAAGTGTTGAGGTTGTCACTTCTCCTCAAGCTTTATTTTTCCTCTCAAGTCCTTGAATTGTGGCGCTGCGGTCTTATTCCACAAGGCAAACATTAGTTGCTATAATTAGATGCCACTCTGTCCGTTTCTTACACACAGAGATGCCATCTTGTCAAGCATCTGCCAGGTCCCGGCTAGACCAGACCCTGTGGAATTTTTGCCCAACGTTGTGAAGTAGAAGTAGCAGAATTCAGGACAGGAGCCCTGAAATTTGGTTTTTGAGAGGATGAACTGAAAAGCAGCCCCACAATTCATACCAAGCCCAGTCAACGGTTTGCAAGCAAGTATGTTTGGAGGTGACTAGCTACCTTTTACTTGCAGGTGAGCCTTGGCAGATTAGAAAGCCCACAATATCTTGGCTATTAACTCTTAAATATTAAAACCATGTCCTCATGGATGGTCGCCTGTCCTACAGAACCTCTTGGCTGTTTTGCAGCTCTCGTTATGATCATGGCTGCTTTAGGAAAGCCTAGCTCAGAAAGGATTGTTCACCTTGGGAGAAATAATCTCCTCTTCAAAGGAAAACGGAGCATTAAAATATAGCCGCATAGGTCTTGCTATAAATTGACTGAAGGATAGACGTTGGAAACAGGTGCACCTTAGCTCTGAATGTTTTTCAGACTTTCACTAATCCTCTTGCTTGAAAACATGATTCAGGCAACCTGCCAACACAAACCAGACAAGGCTTTGATGTACAAAAGGACATTTTTGAGAGTGTGGGTGTTCCGATTACTTACAAAAGAAAGTTCATTGTTTCTGGTGCTTGAAAGACTGTAAGACAATCTGACCTTTTCTGGATGTTACAGCCTTTTCTTTTCTTTTCTTTTCTTTTCTTTTCTTTTCTTTTCTTTTCTTTTCTTTTCCTTTCCTTTCCTTTCCTTTCTTTTCTTTTCTTTTCTTTTCTTTTCTTTTCCTTTCCTTTCCTTTCTTTTCTTTTCTTTTATTTAAACACAAGACATAAAAACATATACATATAAACTCATTTGCACATTTTCCCGGAGTGGAAATCTCTTTTCTTAAGTTTTCCTGCCATAGATCTCTCCTTAATCTAGTTTACCGTTGTCCCCATCTTCTTATTTACATTATATCTCTTCATAGAAGTCATACAGTTATCCACTTTTCTATACATTTCCTTGTTAGTCTTTTTCTTTTATATCTCAGGTTTTATCGCTCATAATTAATTAACCATTTCTAATATAAATACAGTGGTTACTTGTTTCTACCTGAAACAAATAGACTTCTTGTGCCAGTTCTATATCCTCTAGAAAAAGGATCTAATGGCAGTTGCAGTGAAAGAAGCAACTTCTTTACTACTACACACCTTAAAGCAGGGAGGTTATGTAATTATGCAGAATATTTTGTCAATCCAGATTAATCTGAAAAAGCCAACCCAAGATTCTGAAAATATGTTTTCCAGGACACATCAGTGTCAGATCCGTCTCTTATTCTTTCAGTTTCTCCTTTAAGAAACTAGGTTCTCTCAGTTACACAATACACTGTTTTCTGCACAGCTTTTGTGTTCTTGGGATTGTGTTGTCCTTGGCTAATGTATAGGCCTCAGACAATTCACTGAAAGTACTTGGAATGTTCTTCTGATTTCTGCTTACATCTTCTACACTTGGGACAGGGGCTTCCTAGGTTCAAGACTGGGGAAAAAGAGCCCAAAGTCCACCAAGTTGAAAGAGTGGGAGGAAAGGCCTGAGAATCACATGCCCAGGCAATTGATCCATGGGACAGGTGGCTCATCTGCATTCTCCTCCTTTCTGAGCCACCCACCCCTCCACAGTTCTCAAGCCCTGCTCTTTGCCTGTTCCTAAATGCAGGGCTGAATTTCTGAAGAGTAGAAATTGATAACTGTGCCCGACCAGATGGCTCAGGCCTTCTGTCTTTTATTTTCATCCAACAATAAAGATGGGACCCACATCGCTCCTGAACTCTGGAGCCCCTCCCATGGAGTGAGCCAGTCGGCTTATGGTGGAATGCTGGAAAGTCCTTCTCACCTGTCGCCCTCCGGTAGTTATGGCAGCCGACATCCACACGAGCGCCTGGTAAGATGGTGGTAGGGAGGACAGCAGTGCCATGTATCCCTGAATAATCAGCTAAAGTAGAGGCTGTGGGAAAATCGGTAAACTCTTTCAGTGACCTTCCTGGTGTTTTGGGAAGTCTGTGTATATAACACATTCTGTTCCTTTGTATTCTTAAATTTCTATCCATTATCCTGGAAACAGAGAGGCTGACAAATTCCTCTGGATCAGAGCAAACTCACCACTCCAGGTATGGTTCAGGGTTTTCAGGAAGTTCATCTTCCAAACCAGAAGAGCTTCTGGTCTTCAGGTATGACATGGCACTCGTCTTGGAGTGGATGATCCAGCTGTGCAGCAATTCAGATTTGTAGGGAGAAAGTGGCTCCAGAGCTTGCTTGTCTCTACATATTGTACCTGTTGGCAACTCAATTTAATAATTTGGGCCTAATGGGACCTTGGCTTCCTGTTTCACAAATGAGATTGGATGAGTATTGAGCTCCTGCACACCTTTCATCCAGTTGCCCATTCTGTTTGAACCCGCTAAACCTAACAATTGTAAAGCTATGTTTTAGAGTTTGTTACCAGAATCCAGGTTTTAGTCTGCTGAAGTGTTACGAATTTCAGTTATAACCAGAATGATGGGACTCTAGCTTTTCTTTCCAGATGATGCAGAAAGAGAGTTTCCCATTATCTCCAAACAGCCCCACCTCCTTCATTCAGTTGGCATTGACTTTAATGCCTAAAAATAAAATCTCACATCCAGAGATGATTGTGAATTATTGAGGCAAAGTATCTTTCTGCCCTTTGCTTGCTTCATGAACTCTCGGATGACTATTGTGCTCTTTGTAACTAAAAATTTGGGGTTACTTTGAATTTTGCTAATTTGAAATTGCCACTCTTGTTTCCTTCTTGCACTGTGATTCCATTTCTGCTTTTTCCTAGGGTTGTCCTCATTCAGCCTCACCAACAGATGGAAGCACTAGCCTTCCGCCAATGTCCAGCTTCCACCGGGGCAGTAGTAGTAACTCATTATATGCTGCTGCTACTGCTGCCTCTGCCTCTCATATTCCACCAGTCAACGGATCAGAGACCAGTGTGCTTGGTAAGATATCGGAGTCCTAAAATCGTCCATAAAATTTATAGTTAGTTTAGTCACAGTTAAATTGTGATGGTATAATTATCTGCTAAAACTGTAAAAAGGATTTGTCAGCTGGCAAGACTTATAATGTTGGTATTTTTAGAGTCAGAATATTTTTATATCTCTCTTAATTTGATCTCCACTGTGGGAGCAGAGCCTAGAAAACACTTCCTACTCTATTCACGAAGCTGGTGTGATGGATCTTAGATGGCATTGTATGTCGATCTGGATATTATTTTTGCACTGCTCCAAAATAAATGTGCGACAGTTTTTTTAAAAAAGTGATTGGACCAGAAATCATTTGTCTTTTGTCGTAGTTGAAATATGGTTATAACTTCTCTTCAGGAAGACCTAATGAGCAAGCTTCAGTTTTCCCCCAAATCCCAGATTTATGGATCTTATTGAGGTGGCATTTCAGCTTCTTCATGCATTTGATGTGGGTTTTTTTGCACTCTGGTTCTGAAGTCCTTTCATGATTTCTTATAAAGATATGCATTTTTTTAAAAAGACTGAGGATTGATCAGTGGTGAATTCTGTTGTCTTAAGCAGTGTGCTGCTTTGGGCTATTTGACTGAACTAAATTATTTATTTGTGCAAATGTGATCCTGAAATGCTGTACGATGCTTACCCAGCATGATGGGACCAATGTGGTAATCGTGGACAAAATAGTTGGTTAGGCAGATGAGTTTTCCTAGCTTGTACAATACTCCTTGAGGATCAGATTGCCCCAGCAGCTTCATTTTCATTCTGATTGGTACTGATTGGCAAGCAGCAAAACAGACAGAGAAGAATAAGTTCACATACACAAGAAAGTGTGCAAGTGGTGGCTCACCTTCTCAGAAAAACATCAGCAATAAAGATGGAACATGTCTCTTGTCATTGGATCCTTATGTCCAAGGGGCTGAACAGACAATTTAGAAGAAAAATCTAATGTTTTGCCTAAAGACCTTTGAAACAGGAACATATTTGTCTAGCCTAGCATTCTCCTCCCACAGTAGCCATTTGTTAGGAAGGATCCTGAATTTGCCTAAGGAAATCAACCTCTTCCATGAAGATGAAATGCTGCAGCTAGATCTGGCATTCAGACCTAAAGTTACTTCTGTTTTCCATAGATTTTTTTTTTAATTTTTTTATTGAAAACACAACAAATAGAACAAACAACACACAAGACAAGTAAACAATGTAAAAGAAAAAGAAAACAAAAAAGTGGGGAAAAAAATATACAAAAATACAGAAAATAAAACATTGGACGTGGATCGATCCCCAGGGTTGTCTGTAGAGATAATCTGCAAAGT
>JANHFM010006064.1:7972-18028 GCA_032468115.1 Grayia smithii | reverse complement strand
TCAGGGTAGGTAAACTGAGGACCCAGATTGTTGGGGGCAATAAGCTGACTTTGTAAAAATGCCGCTTGGAAGCAGGCTTATACAAGGAATGAAGGAATTGGCTGAGCACTTGAGTTGTGCTCAAAACTGTAAGCCACCCTGAGTCTCCGGAGAAGGGCAGGATATAAATAGAAATAAACAAAAAAAACATTCCCACCAGGTGGGAAGGGGGATACAGAGGCAGGGTCCTCCTTTTAAAATGCTTGCAAAAGGACCTCAGGGAGGCCTGCAAAAGGGCACTGATAATCGGTGTCGGTTGAGGGAACCAGCTGAATTGTCACCAGGTCTGAAAAAAGAACTAGATATTTTGACCCTGACAAAGTCTCTTCTGGAGAAAAGTATTTGCTCGGTCTCAGAAAACGAGGTTAGATTCCAAAAAGGTAATTATTTATGGAATACCCACAGTGGACTTTGTGAAGTGAGTGCTGCAGCCAGTGTCCACCATTCATTTCTTTGCAGGCTAATCTCTGTTTACAGCCAAATCTCTTTCTCCTACAAATCCTGCTGTAAGTACAACTGTGGCGGGACTATCCAGAGACTCTCCATTTCTATGAATAAAATTCAGAAAGGACAAAAATTGGAGATCTCCGAAGGTATAAAACAGAATGAGAGCAAAAATGGAAAGTGGAATAAATGTGGGGGAACAGACATTTTCTTAGTAGCCCCTGACCTCTCAAAAGCAATAAAACAATGTGTGTGGCTGGTTCTATGTGGATTTGAAATCCGAGTCTTTGACTAAGTGAAAGAAAGGGAAGGGGGGGGGGGGCTAAACGCAGCACAGAGCGTAATGGAAGGAAATGACAGAATAAGAGATGGCGTCCAAGAGGAATTGGGAAAAGTGTAGAAAGAGAAGGAAAAGAAGGGAACTTGCTCTGGGTTGACTTCATCTGAAGACTGGCAGGAGAAGTGACTGGTTTGCGACCACACAAAGTGGGCGGACTGGGTAGGCTAGCCAGGCACTGCCAGAGCAAGGGGCTGAGGAGAAGACAGGGCTCTTGTCTCATTCTTCCAAGAGAATGGAATAATAATTGAGGAAGGAGGGAAGAAAGGAAGGGCTTTTGTGATGCCAGGAGCTGTGCAAAGAAAGCAAGAGGAGAAGAGAGAAAAATGGCAGAGGAAAGAGTAACAACAGTTGGGGATAGGCTGGAGGCCTGTGCAGGAGGAGCTGCAAGGGAGAAGCGCACCTGAAGCCCCTTGAAGGCCAAGTCACATTTCCCCTGCCAGAGGAGATCTTCTCTGCATGGGATCCATTTTAGGCCGTCTGCAAAATGGGCCTGAGCTGAAGGGAGCCCCTGCGGAAGAAGGCTTGGCTTGGCTTGGCTTGGCTTGGCTTGGCTTGGCTTGGCTTGGCTTGGCTTGGCTTGGCTTGGCTTGGCTTGGCTCGCAGGCTTGGATACAAACCAACCATTGTCTTTGAAAACCGAAGCTGCCTGTGGAGATTTCTCTGCGACTCCCAGTTGTAGTTCAGCCGGAGCTGAACTGTTGGCTTGCTTTTCTTGGTTTAGGGAGGAGTTCAACCTGGATTGTGAACTGTTTTGTTTGGAGGTTCTTCAGCACAATTGCAGCCGAATTAAAGGGGAAACGAAGAGAAGATGCAGCTGTGAATTGTGTGTGAAACTTGTTGATCCTTGGGACTGAGATGGAGCTTCCATTCTGGGCCCAAAGTCCAGGAAACTCTGCAAACCCAGTGTCTTCTGGGAGCTCCTGCTGCTCCACAAATGCTTTTGCTGAGCACTTGAGTTGTGCTCAAAACTGTAAGCCACCCTGAGTCTCCGGAGAAGGGCGGGATATAAATATATATTTTTTTTAAAAATGAGTCCAGGTCCCCCTTTGTGGTGAATTTCAGAGACCCTCTCTGCCTCTTTAGATGAGGATCTGTTTTAAGGACATCTTGGATGGATTGTAGGAGAACAGAATGCATCTTTTTGTGTAAGCAGCACAAGGTCAGCCTGTGAGGACGGATCCAGTTCCTGCAGGGGGGTTTGTGAGGGCCACAGCAAACCAGGCAGGATTGTGCCCAGTAGGCACAACTCTGGCTACCCAGTGTCCGGCCCCAGGACAGTCCCCTACTACCACGCCATGGCTGTGATAGGAAAGCTCCCCTGGGGTCCAGCCTGGGAGGCTCACCAGCCAATCCAGTCCAACCTTGGCTCTAAACTGCCAACCTGAAAGCAGCTCCTCCCCCCCCCAGTGAGGTGCCTCTTTGCCCCTTGCATTGGGGGGGTTCCATTTCAGGCAAGGATGGGGTCCTCTTTCCTGACTCCTCTTCACCAGCCCTCCCTTTAGCAGCCATGGGTGTCCTCTGCCCACTCAACTTTACCCCGTTGATTGTGGGGGGGGACTTTCTAGTGGGGGGGTGTAACAACTGCGAGGAGGGGAATGAGGAACAATTCTCTGGTTTGGCTTCCCTTCCAGTCTGTCTCTCTCTGGGCACCTGCCAAGGCCTGCCTGTCCGGAGCATCCCTTCCCACAAGGGAGGATAAAGAGGCCGATTGTCCGAGCTTGGAAACAATCAGAGCAGGCAGCCTGGCTGCTGGCCACGCTGGTTCAGCCGGGGAGACGCTTCAGCCCCAGTGATGCCATTGGGTGGCAGTGCAGCAGAGCCAGTGAGGCAGCCCAATGGCAACGCTGAGGGATTTGCTCTCGGGACTCTCTGGCACCAAACGAGCATTGCCTCCGGCCTCTTATTGGCATGCCCGGGGCTCGGCTCAAGCACAGGAGGCTGCCCCGCGAGGCTGGTTGGGGCTCCAGAGTTTGGATGCCTTTTTCCTTCTGTTACAGCAGAACTCCTGGGTGCCCAAAGATCTGGAAGTGATTGCGGAGCTGAGAGAGCTGAACCACCAGTTGCTCCAGGGAAGGCGAGGAGGGCTGGCGGCAGCTGGATGCCTCTGCCCACCCAGCTCTGTTTTGCAAGGCAGCCCCAGAGAGAGAGCAGCAGAGAGGCCGGGAGAGGATCCTGCTCTGGGTTTTGGCTCCAAAGGGGCATCTGAAGAGCCTTTAAAACAGCCTTGAGCCTCTAGGGCAAAGGATCAAGTACTTGGATCAAGTATCACTGAGCTTGGAAACACTCTCAGAACTGGAGTGTGTCTTTTGTGAAACGCTTCCTCCGGTCCCAGCTTTCTTTAGGAGAGCAACAGATGTGCAGGGAGAAATGAGGGAGGGTCTCTGGAATCTGCATCTTTCCTCTTTTTAGGGACACCATAAAGGGGCCTGGCTGGGGGTACCTAATTGGAAGAGCACCAGGTCAGTAAACATGGGATCATAAGTAACTTCCAGCTGGGCACTGAATTCAGTGAAACTGGCCTGCGTGATTCATAACCTGTCCGGGAGAGCTTCCCACCCAGCAGAAGCAAGATGGGCACCTTTGTTGCTGAAGGAAGAGAAAATGCAGCTTGTGCAAAGAGCTTGAAGGGTGGTGGAGTCTCACTGGCTGCACCTGGAACGATCCAGGTGTCCTAGCTAGGACAGGGAGTTAAGGATTTGGGTTTATATGCTGATGTTGTTTTCTTAGAACTGTTATTGTTTTAAGGACATGTCTCTGCGCCAATTACAGCATAGAATCAAAACAGCGTTAAGCCCACAAAATCAATGAAAAATGATATTAAGAGGTGGAAAATCATCTGACATTATTAGTAGAATCAGTTCAACCTGCATTTAGCTGGTTATCCATAAATTACAGGCCCACATTGTCTCTTTGCTGGACTCAGTCCACATCAGTCACCAGTATGGACTGTTTCTTATAACCCAGCTTCAAAATCTGTTCTGATCATCTTTAGATGTAGGCCTTGTTTCCTGGCTGTCTTTTCTGATAATTTCTGGAAGCTGGACTGCTGAAGTGAGTTATGAATATGTGGAATAAACAAGTAGAATTCATCTGAAAGTGACTTGAAGGTCCGGGAAGAGGCGCAGAGCTGAGACAAGCCAGCAGACTTCATTTCCTGCCGATGGCCCACCTGGGTCTCCTTTCCCTTCCTCCAGCTGAAGCCTGGGGTTCAGCCTCCCCAGAGGCAGGAGAGGATTCCCAATGGCAAGCCCTGATATGGGGAGTGGGGCTGGGCTACACCCCAAATAGCAGGGTCAGATGGGCAGCCTTGGAAGCAGCCAGTCAAGGGTCTAGCCTGGACTCCAGGAGGTGGACCAGGCTTTGGGGTTGGGAAACTGGGGTGTGGAACAGAAGTGCTCATTGGGAATTGAGGCCCGGCAGAAAAGCAGAATTCCTGATCTGGGTTTAGCGAGGAGGCAGCAGCTGGTGAAGGGGCAGGGAGGTGGGCAGGCAACAGGTGGTCCAGCTCTTTCGGCTGCTTAAGGCCGGGGAGGGAATGGCCTGTCAAAGCTGGGACATAGCCTGGATCTGTTGCCTGTTTTCTGCAAGGCCAGCAGGCCTGTGAGGATTCGTAATCTCTCCCACAAGCCCAGCCTGACATCACGGAGGAGTTCTCCAGAAAAGGCATGTTAGAAATACAGAATTTCAGCATTAGGACTTCAGTTGCATTTGGGAAATCAAGCACCAGTGCCAACTGGAAGTTTCCTGGCTCTGAGCCAGAAGCTGAGGCACAGAAAGAAGGCCAGATTAACATTTGTCTGCACTTAGGAACCAACAATATTCATCAAAATGGGGGCTTCTGGAGGGTTGCAGCCTCTTCTGACAGTAGACAATCCAAAGCAAAGTATTTATTGCCAAGAGATGAACTGAAATATTAACGAAAGGCGGTGGAGTAACTGATGCAAAACACCATGAAAAACAGGCCCGGAGCTGAAGAGAGTAGGAAGCGCAGCTCATCCTGGGCTTTGCCTGGCACCCGGGTGACACACACAGCACTTAGGCGGTGGCTGCTGTACCAGCCGGGCACCCTGTAGGAGAGCATTCCAGAGCAGGGCGGCTGCTGAGCCGGCCAGCTCTCCTCCTGTGCTTCCTGTAGCCAGAGGATCAAAGCAGGAGTTAGGAAGTGGGGAGCCCCTTGGCTATGCGAGGGCAGGAGGAAGGGAGGGTGCTGCTGCCAGGGCCTATAGAAAGAGGGGGGCCTGACAAAGCTGGGGTGCCACTAAGCTCCACCTGCATGGCACGGCCATTCATGAGGGCGCCTTCCGACAACTAAGAAGGCTTCTCCCTGGACAAAGTCACTGCCTCACTTCTTCCTCTCTGCTTTTTTCATAGCTTTGGCTTGTGAATTATGAAGTCCTCTCCGAATGATTTGCGGCAGCACCAGCAGGACTGTGTGACCCCTCCCAAATTGGCAAGACAGGAGAGCGCAAAGAACCCTCCGAATTCCAAGGCCGGGTCTTACGGAGTCACCATCCGGGTCCAAGGGATCGATGGCCATCCGTATCTCGTGCTCAACAACACGGAGAGATGCTTGTCAGCAAATCTCTTGGGGCCTGAAAACGGCCAGCAGTTTGCAGTTGATCAACCAGTGCCATATGTCGCTCTTCCTGCCATTGAACTCGTCAAGAAAAGCCACGAAGGAAGGCCCTTTGGCGGGCTTTGGGATAATGCGCCACCCAGTTGGATTAAAAGACAGAACCAAGCCAGCAGGGCAGAAGGAAAGGAAACAGCCTCACCTTTTAAAGCAGAGATTTCCCAGGCCTCTAATTTACTGAACTTCCAGAAATATCCAGAGCTGCTTCAACCCTATAATCCTGCAAACAGTATCTTGAATCTGAAGGACTTTCAGCCTTGCCTGCTGAGCAAGTCCCAATCTCTTGAGGATGAAGAGAAATCGGATTCCAGGCCTTGGAACTCTTCTTTGAAGGTAGCATTAGGTGGCTCAACCTCCCAATTTGCAGAACTGGCTAAATCAAAACCGAAAACGGTGGACTTGACCAAGCCTGACAAGAATAAGCAGCAGCAGCTGGAAAGCCCCATTGTTGCTGACTGTCCTGGCAGAAGGCTTGAGTGGATCGCTTCTGGGGCTGGATCTTCACCTGCTGGGAGTTTCTCTGCCTGCCCAGGTCCTAGGAGGTGCAGACCGGACCTCCTTCCTTTCCGCCAGCCGGACTCAGCAGGAGCAGCCCTGAATGGTTCCCAGAAATCTTCATCTTCATCCACTACCCCAACATCTGCTGCTTCTATGTCCAGGTTTTTCCTAGATGACCAAGAAGACGCTATTTATGCTGACCATGTCAACCGGCATGAAAACCGGCGGTATATCCCATTCTTGCCTGGAACCGGCCGGGATATTGATACTGGCTCCATTCCTGCAGTTGAGGAGCTGATTGAAAAGTTTGACAGGAAAGTTTGTCCCCAAAGGAGGGGAAGATTAGGGTTTAGGACTCGAACTCTTCCAGAGACTCAAAAGCGATCCAAGAGCGTAGACAGCGCCCTGTCTCACGGACCGCATTCTGATTGCATCGGTGATTTCACCAAAAGTTTGGGAAGATCGTCCGGTCATTTGGTCCAGTCCTCCCAAGTTTGTCTGCAGAAGCTGCTGCCTCCAGAGAAGAAGGCAACATCTCTTGGGGAGCAGTTGGCCCCTTGGGCAGCAGGCAAGCTCCAGGCAAGCCCAGAAATAAGAGAGTCTCCCAGCAGCCCCTTCAGTTCCTTGCAGCATCTGAGACAAGATCAAATGAACCTCGAGAATTTGCCTTCTAAGTCTTCCACTCTTCCAAGGCAGCGTAAAAAAAGAGACCATAAAATTCTGGCCTCCACTCTCTTGTTACCAGAAAGCCCTGGGAGTCAGGCTTTTGCTTCTGGTTCAAAAAATGCTCAGGTAACTTGTGGCAACTGAGGCTGCTTTAGTGTGAACCAGTCAGAGGCTGTTCAGCTCCCACGGTGCAGTCTTAGCCAGAGGGACGGAAGCAGGCAGCGATACCTGGGAAAGAGGCTGCTGGGTGGAGAAATGGGCAGAGTTCAGTGGAAAGATTTCAGCCTTCAAGGCAGAGGGACTGGCAGTTGCCAGGTATTTGGGAATGAACAGCTCTGAGTGATTGGCATCACCAAAGCCACAATGCAAATTTTAAAAATAGTTCATTTTTGTCCTCTGTCTTCACACACGCAGCATTCTCTCCACTACCTGGCCTGTTTTCTCAGAAATAACTGAAAAAATGGGAGGTTGTCCCATTCAGGCTTTCGTCTGAAGGATGCAGAGTTGCCTCCCGCATCTGAGGATTGGTTTCCAGGCCTCTCTGCAACCCTTCAGAGCCGCTTGCAGCAACTGCTCAGCTGAAAGACAGCACAACTTGTGTTAGCCCAGTTGGAAACAAGAATCTTCCCTCCTAAGGCATCCTTTCCATCCTGAGTTTTGTGTTTCAGGTAACACCTGACCTGCTCAAGGGCCAGCAAGAACTTGCCCGACAAAACAATGAAGAGACGGCCAAGCAGATTCTCTACAACTATCTCAAGGAAGGGTGAGTGGGCTTGCATAATACTTTGCTTGTGGCATGGTATTTTGTCTTGCTTGGATTCTGCATCACTTGCTTCCCCAAGGTAAAATTCCATTCTGATTAATTCGCACAAAAACTCCCTGCAGCCAATGCTCCTCTGCAAGCAGGTAGATCCTGCAGGTGGCTGGAGGATCCGGGGTCTTTGGCTTTCTGACCATTTGAACAAACTTGGGTCTCTTCTCGCATTTTAGTACCAGTGAAAACGAGGATGCTACCAAGAGGAAAGTCAACTTGGTATTTGAGAAAATCCAGACGCTGAAGTCCAGAGCAGCCGGGAGTCCCCAGGTGAATGACACCAAGCAAAGAGCCTCCTGTCTCCCATGGCTACCTGTTCCAGGAGGGCAGCCCTTGCCCACAGCTTGGTAGAGAGGCTTCTGGTGTCTTTGCCATCACCTGTCCTTGTGAGGCAGGATTGTTTTTTGCAAGCAGTGGTGCCAGTAGAGTCTTCCCCCTCCCCTCGAGCAACAAATGTGTTTCATGGCTTCTCTGACACAAGTTTTGCTGCTTTCTTTTGAAAAGTCCCCCAAGGTCCCTCCTGAAGGCCTTATGGGGCAGTTTCTTTCATTGCCTCTTGTGGAGTTCAGATGTTTCGAACAAACGAATCTTCTTTAACTGCAGACGCCTGAGGCTTCAGTGGAAGTCAACATGTTGGTTGAAGAGAAGAAGCGGTTGACAAAGGAGGTTTCTGAGTTACAGAGGAAGCTGGACTTGGAACTCAAGGTAGCCCCCCCCCCCCCACCACCAACTTGCTATTGGTCATTAATTATTGCACACATCAACAGAGAATGTGGGTCTTTTAAGAGAGGCTCAGCTACACAGGTAGATTCACACAATTCAGCCACTCAATTCAGCTTCCAGGCCTCTGGAGGACTGTTAGAGCAGGTTGAGCCGTGCCCATTCCATGCTGAGGATGGGCTGTGCTCCTTCCCCCAAACACCACCTAGTCTTTGCTTCTCCCTGTAGCCTTCAGAAGGGACAAAGGGAGGTCCTTTGCATAGATGCATGGCCCATTTGTCATTTCCCAGAAATACTGGAGTCTTTGGAAGTGTGCAAAGGGATTTAATAGATTCTTTTTATCTTTTCCAAAATTTGCTATTTTAGAATCAGCAGAACGTCAAAGCTGAAAGACAGACAATGGAAACAGAGCTTCAGAAGCTTCGGCAACAGCTTAAAGAAAATATGGAGGAGAAAGACACTTTCAGGAGGCAGCTGAAGGAAAGTGAGAAAGACCTTAAAGAAAACCTGGAGGAGTGAGTTTCGCTATGGGTGTTGATTATAATAATAAAATCTAATACAAACTAAAGAGAAAGAAAAAATATTGCTCTTCCTACAACAATATTTGAGTTAACTAAACACACACACACACACACACACACACACACACACACAACCTTTGGGCATCAGGGATCAGTTTTGTGGACCAGATATGGGATGAAGAGATAAATATTTGCAACCTTAGAGTGGTTGGAGAGTGACTAAATTTGTTTATAATTGTGATGAAAGTTATTTTGTTATGTATTTTCTTTTCTTTATTTATTATATTTGAATTTTTTCTTTTTTCTCCTTTTACCTTGCACTATTTATTCTTTCTTTCCATTCATTTACTTCTCTTGCAACTTATCTTTTACCCCTTTGGCCACTGTAAACTCTTTCCACCAAACTCTGCTTTCCTGAAGCTTTTGAGCACTTTTTATGACTGACATGGGTTCCAGCTGGCAGACCAAAGAAGGCATCTCAAAAATGCTGTTTTCTTCCTCCCTTTGAGGCTTTTCCAAGTGAAAATGGAACGGGAGCAGCACCAGAGAGAGATCCGGGACTTGCAGGATCAGCTTTCCGAGATGCACGATGAACTGGACAGTACGAAGCACATGGAGGACAGAGAGAAGGAGCAACTTGTAGAGGTGAGACACTTTTCCTGCATGAAAGGAGTCTGAGCTGGAGCAGAAAAATGTGGCAGGCAGGAAGCCAGGAGTTTGGAGCCTGGCCACAGCCCTCTCCCCCTTTCTCCTTCTCCGTTCCTGAGTTTAGGAATTGATGCAAATGAAGCAGGGCCTGCAGGAGCTGCTGGTGCTCAAAGACCAGCAAGAAAAGACCCTGAAGAAACACGAGCGGGAGCTGGCAGCCCTGAAGGGCGTCTTGAAGGAAGAGATGGCCAGCCAGGACCGAGAGATGGGCCACCTCAAGGAGCAGCACGACCAGGAGCTCCAGAGCCTGAGAGACAGTCTGGCCAAAGCCACGGAGGTCAGTGAAGCACCCAGCAGAGTCCGCGGCTTCTGAGAGCAGAAGTGCAGCTCAGCCCTGATGCCCCCCTGCTCCCCCCCCCAGCCCTTGCCCTCACCCAGCACAAGAGATGCCAGGGACGGCCCAAGGCAACAGCTTTCCTTCTCCTGTTTTGTGCTGTGCTTATTATTGCCACAATCGCAGTCCTGGCACCGGGAGGGCTCCACGTTAGGGTTGGGCATCGGAAATAAAAGCAGGGCTCTTAATCACTCACTCTTTTACTCTCCTATCCATTTTTTGTTTGTTTGGAAGACAGATATTTCCCCATTTTCCAAACAGACTTTGAGACAATCCATTAATTGTTTTTAATTGGGTAAGTTATGTTTTAAAAAATAATAATTACCTGTTGTTATTTTT
>JANHFM010006062.1:63408-77060 GCA_032468115.1 Grayia smithii | reverse complement strand
AAATAATTTTATGGTTGGGGGTCACCACAACATGAGGAACTGTATTAAAGGGTCGCGGCATTAGGAAGATTGAGAACTACTGCTTTAGTGGGTCATTAAGGTCACCTGAAGGTTTATCTGTGTCGTCAGGGTCACCTGAATGGTGCAAACTGGTGTGGAGCCTTCTTGAAACTGCTGAAAGGATTGTGTTGTAGATTGGAGATAGGTGATGTCGTATCCACCCCCCCTTGAGAGAGGGCTGTTCAATTTTTACATAGATGGCCTCTTTAACCCCTCTTTCAAAAGGCCATCTATCAGAGTTTCTTGGAAAAATCAAAATCCAGAAGTACAGATAACTGATTCAGCTGGATTCATTAACTTCTTTATATACATAATAACAGATGAAATATTTACAATACTAATATAGATTCTTTTTCAACGTAGTAGCAGTTACAACACAAGGCAGAAGAGAACAATTTACTTTCAGCAGAGCAGACAAACACAGGTTGCTTAGTTTCAGTTTCAATTCTCTGCACAGACTCAGTTGCCTAAGCCATGCCCAGACTTCTTCCTTAAGTTTCTATTTCCAAAACAAGCCCCATTGGCTGACCTGTTACCATGCCGTCCTATGGCTACCATCTAAGTCCATGAATATTCATACTCTGACACCATCTATGTCAAAATTGAACAGCCCCCTCTTAACAGAGGAGGAGGGATACGACATCATCTATCTTCAATCTACAACACAGTCCTTGAATGCAAATGTGAATGGACACAGTCCTTGAATGTAAATGTCCAGCTTTCTCTAAGGAATATAAATCCTTCCATTTCCCACCATCCAGTCAGAGCTGAGGAAGCTTCTTGGATGAGAAGTTAAACATCTTCAGAGAAAAACCAGAAAGTCCAGTTGCCTCTTGAAAAAAGCACCTTTGGGACAACCATGAGCTGGATGACTGAGAATCTCCATAGGCACATATTAGTGGTGAAATCCAATTTTTTTTACTACTGGTTCTGTGGGCGTGGCTTGGTGGCACAGCAGGGGAAGGATATTGCAAAATCTCTATTCCCACCCCAATCCAGGGAAAGGATACTACAAAATCCCCAATCCCTCCCCACTCCTGGGGGAAGGATATTACAAAATCTCCATTCCCACCCCACTCTGGGGCCAGCCAGAGGTGGTATTTGCCAGTTCTACAAACTGCTCAAAATTTCCCCTACCAGTTCTCCAGAACCTGTCAGAACCTGCTGGATTTCACCCCTGATATACACATATTTCATTATGCATGTCCAGGAAGACCTGATAGGAGGAAGGAAAATAATTGGACATAGTTTTCATGAAACAATAAGGTGGGAGGGCAGAGGAAATTTTTCAAAGATAGGATGTGGTAGCCTATACTTCAGACTGAATAATTTGCGAAGTACTGCAAAGTGTCTCAGTGTGTCAAAGTGTCTCAGCCCAGACATGTTTTCTTCAAGTTTAGCCTTAGACTGCCATGAACACAAAAGAGCAGCTTGAATGATAAATGTGTATATGACCTAAGTTTATAAGGGTTTTAGAATTGCCACACTGATGTAAATTCTCCTTTTTCAAAATTAACAATCTGTGCTATTTCTGTGCCTTGTCGATTTTCAACAGAGTTTTAAGCATTAATTAGTTCTTATACTCTCCAAAGGTATTTCAGTTAAAATTCAGAATGAGTGTGTATATTAGCACGGAAAGGGAAAGCTTTCTTGTAATGTCATCTTTAGGAGCATTCACAAGTATAATTATGAAATGCAAAATATCTACACTACTCCAGCAGTGAACAATGAGGCTGATAGATGTACTGTCAAGTCCAATTCCTTACTGGCATGTGAAAATATTTGTTTTTGCATATATTCATATGCAGTTTCAACTCACCAGTATTTGTATTTGTGCGTGAACACTTTATTTAAATATCTAAACATTCTGAAGTCTATACAGAGTGGATGTTAAAAAGCCACTAAGTATTTAATGTGATAGCATTATTTCAGAGTAGAAAAAAAATACTGCATATGGAGTGTTTTATTCACATTTGATTTAATTTATCCTTTCTTGCTTTTGGGAGGCCTAGGGATAATTCTAATCCAAAGAATATCACTAGGCATTGATACAAGTATTAGAGATACTTCCTATTTGTAGCTCATTTGTAGCTATATGTAGCTCACTTCTGCATTTTCTATTTTAAAAATTGCTGTGGTTTACAATTTCTGTTAGGTCCAGTCAGAAAGGTAAATAACCAGATATTTTAAGAAATCTAGGGCAAATCTAGAAAAGATTCAGGATTAAGAAGGGATAGGCTAGAACTTTCCATATGGAGGATATTAAAATAATATCATTATTATTCCATGTTAGAACAATATTTAAAAGACAGTAGATTTGAAGCTGCCATTAAAAACCCAATATATTAATGATTGTGATTATAGTCATCAACCAAATTTAAGCGCAATAACCTCATAAATATTACAGAAGTAAAAAGAAAACAGATTAAAAAGTGACTATGCAGCTTTCACTGAATAAAAGAAAGTGACTTATAAAACTAGAATCAGTGATACCATTTGTAATGTTGATGCATAGTGAAAAGAGAAGAATTTTTATTATGCTGTTGCATAGTCACTTCATTGTTTTGACACCCTTGCCCATGCAGCCACTGACTGATTTTGCTACCTTTTGTTCCTTGTTGTTACTATTTCATTGTTTTATTGTTTTCTGTATTTTTTTTTTACTTCTGAACTTCCCAGAGTCACAGGGAGCTGAGCAATGTATCAGTTAGTAGTAGTAGTAGTAATAGTAGTAGTAATAGTAGTAGTAATAATAATAATAACAACAACAACAACAACAACAACAACAATAATACAACCACCACCTGGCAATGGCTAAGAGCAAGAAAGTTAAAGAAAGAGACTGAGGGATTAATTCTGGCTGCACAAGACCAAGTCTTAAGAATAAATGTATACAAAGCCAGAATTGAGAAGACAGCAACAGACAGTAAGTGTCACCTATGCAAAGAAGCTGAAGAAACAGTGGTAAGCTGCTGCAAGAAGATTGGACAAACTGACTACAGGCAGCAGCATGACAAAGTAGCAACAATGGTACATTGGAAGATCTGGAAGAAATATCATTTGCCTGTAAGCAAGAACTGGTGGGACCATAAAATAGAAAAAGTCATAGAAAATGAAGAAGTTAAATTGCTCTGGGACTTCAGAATCCAGACAGAGAAGCACCTGCCACAAACACCCCAGACTTAATAGTTGTCGATAAGAAAGACAAAAAAAGTCTGGATAGTGGATGTGGCAGTGCCTTGAGACACTAGAAGAGAAAGAACTGGAGAAGATAACAAAATTCAAAGACCTACAAATAGAAATAGAATGACTATGACAAAGGCTAGTAATAATAAATTTGTCATCAGTCAATTGCAGAAGGCAGCTTTACTTGGAACTGCTTCCATCCTACGACGATATCTGTAATACCACCAAACATCCAGATTTCCCTCTTCCAGGTCCTTGGCAAGGACTCGATAGGTTGACAAAAATGCCAAACCCGTCTAAACATCTGGCTGACTGTGTGTTGAGTAATAATAATATCAGATAGTTTAAGAAAAAGAAATGGACACTGGAAGAATATCTGAAGGACAGTGAAGAAGATACATTGAAGTTAGTATATCAGGAAGTTTATTAGAGACCAGACTGGTTTACAAGAAAAACCAAATGAAAAACAGAAAATAGACATGGGAGGACAAAGTCTTCCATGGCCAGTACATTAAACAAAATAGCAGGCAAAGCAAGTGATAACAAGTCCTGGCAATAGCTAAGAAAAGGAAAATTGACGAAAGAGACAAAGGGGCTAATTCTGGCTGTATAAGGCCAGGCCTAAAGAACAATTCTGGCATACAAAGCCAGAATTGAGAAAACAGCAACAGAAAGCAAGTGCCACTCCTTAAAGAAGCTGATGAAACACTGAATCACTTGGTTATCTGCTGCAAGCACAGATATATACGGCATGACTAAGTAGCAACAACAGTACATTGCAAGATCTCCAAGAAATACCATTTGCCTGCAAACAAGAATTAGTGGGACCATCAAATAGAAAAAGTCATAGAAAATGAACTAAAGTGACTTTAAAATTCAAACATACAGGCACCTGATACATAACACCACGGATTTAACAATTGTTGACGAGAAAGACAAAAAAGTCTACATAGTAGATGTGGCAATACCTGGGGAGAGCAAAATAGAAGAGAAAGAACTAGAGAAGGTAACAGAATACAGAGACCTGCAAATAGAAATAGAGCAACTAAGACAAAAGGAAGCAAAGGTAGTCCCAATAGTCATAAACTCCTTGGGTGCAATCGTTCAATCCTATATGAAACTGCTAAAAGGCTTTTGCAGTCATCTAATTCAACAAAACATTTTTTTTAATGGTAAAAGTAAACTGACATATGAAGCCACTTCTAAATAACTATGTAAGAGAGGAATAAATCTTTATCTGAAAATTACTGGTGCAAATAACAAAATTAGAACTGTAATGTGTGGTAATATTATTTATAATAGAATTTTGAAGGAAATAAAGTAGCAAGGAAATTGACACATGGAGAACTACATGAAAGGAACAAGAATGTGATAAAGTGTATGAGTTGGGTGGCTATATAAATTTGTTTAATAAATACAATGGTCTTTGGGGATTCCAGAATTTTACATGGCACTAATTGGATTTTTGTTCTCCCATTTATTTTGAGACATAATGGAATAGTTGTACACTGTAACTAAATTATACAAGAGAATGTAGTATATATACCAAAAAATAATTCAATAACAATTTAATCTGATACATTGGGTTAAGTGATGTAGGGCTTGATCTAATTTCAAGCAAGTTCAATCCTCTGTTAAGAGATACCTGAGTTCTGAATGTCTCTAATATAAACCAATTATGCACATGATTTGGTTAGGATCAATATTGATGATATGTAGTTGGAAATGCAAGAAGAAATTATCTACTAGATCTGATTAGTACATACCAAAAGTGGAGGTAAGATGGGTTCTCTTCACTAGGAAAAAGTATTTAAATTTCCTTATATATATATTTGTGTGTGTGTGTGTGAGTGTGAGTATGTGTGTGTATAATAACCATTTGAATCTCAGCCTAATGTATCATGAGGATACATTATATATATATATATATATATAATGCCGTCTCTCTATAAATACCGGCGGGGAGGTGGGGAGTGCTGACTTTGTTGCTGTAAGTGGGTTGGTTGGCTGTGTTGTTACATCTTGATTGGTTGATGGAGTTGATGTTTACAGATTAGTTGGGTGTTTGGTGACATCCTGTGTGGGTATGGTCCTAGCTGTGTGCCCATTAGTCTTTTGTGTTTTAATGACCAGGGTAATGGGCTGTGTGGTAACATCCTGAGCTCTAGTATTGTGGCATCCTGAGTCATATGCTGCAACATTTTGGGTAGTTGTTACAACACAGCCAACTGTTTTTAATATAAAAAGAAATATAAAAGTGTTCAGGTAAGATATTGTTCATATATTATCTAAATATTGGAAAAAAGATAATTGCCTGCAACTAAAATGCCATCTAAATAAATAAATTTTGCAATGTAGAATATCCTTAGATTTTTAGAGTAGTAATCACAATGATAAAGACTATTAGGAATTCTGTTTCCATGTTGTCTAATGATGGGAGCTAAGTAAGTTGGTGAAGGGTTTCTTAATGTTACAACAAAGTTTTATTATTTTAATTCTGTTGAAACACTATTGTTTTAACTATTGCGTCTTTTTCACTCTTTGCCAATGTGAATTAATTCGTTTATTCATATCTTACACAAACATTAGTTCCATATGTCAGAGGATAAGCAGCTTCTAACGAAGAGCCTTTTATGATAATGTAAGAAGATAAACTATAGCAAGCAATTACAGTAACAAGTCCTTTCTATCATAGAAGCAACCTGTCCTTCCAGTGGAAAAGATGGTTCAATAATAACCCAGCATAAATATATTAAAATGAGCAGATTGTTTTTAATGTACATTCAGAAGCATTATCCAGGGCCAGTTCCACTGCATAGCAGAGTGGTTGGCTGTCATGAAAGAGCAGCATATTGCTAATTATTCCATGTTATTGCATTTTAGTAGTGGTAAATGGTATTTTGTTGTATTATCTACTGGCTTTCTTTGTCTTGAATGGGCAGATGCTATTTGCTGCTATGCCTTGGCATTAAAACTTCCTGAGCTTCCTTTGGTTATGCAAATATATGGTTTTTCATGGACATTATCATGGGCTAAACTTCAGCAAATGCAAAAGATAAGAGTATGCTTATGGGAATCTTTTTCAATTCCATTTTATCAAGATAACCATTTTGAATAATTCCAGCAATTGAATTCCAGGGACTGGTATAAGTGACAGACATTGACATTTCATCAAGATATTAGAAACAAAAAATACCACAGCTGTGTTGAAGAAAATACTATGGAAGTGTCCATAAATATTCACATCGTACATAAGTGGAAATTGAAGCTCAACCTCTGCAAGACCAAATCAGTTTTATAATATCATTTAGGAATGCTGAATAAATGCATGAATGACTAGATGTAGACCCTTCCTCAAGCTTTAGGATCTGAAGGTCATGCCATTTATCATTATGAACCAGTTTTCCTCTTCTGAGATGGGGTCATGATGCTATTATTAGAATTTGCATGCTGCACTACAGTGATTATAAAATGATATTGGAATTTAAATATCATTTTACTTATACTTAAGAAAGTAAGCATACAACTAATAAAGTAAGGATTGTGTAATCATGGCAATGTTTTCTAAAACTGCTGACTTTTTTTCAGATCAGTCTGTCAAATAAGATTTAACACCTATGCCCATTGCTGCTCAAGTATCTTTTCTCCAGTCTTGCATAATTGTCAGCATTATTCAGATTTATATATCTATCAGAGCCATTTGAAAGTATATGCTTATTATGGTAATAACTTAAGTGTGAAAGTGCTTAAGGGTATTTTAGAAAACCTCTGTAAAGTTTTCTGTGCTCCCTTATGAAGAAAATCACACTATTTCCACTTAAGTCCTAGCAGCCTGGAACTTAAGATCAAGGAATTTTTCTGAAGACAAGAGTCAGTCTATTGTGAAAATTAGCCCTTTTCCTTGTCAAAAGACTTTGCCTGCTCTATTGCTAGGATGCTAGTCATCCCAGGAAAAAAACAAGTTGAATATAATACTAGGCACACAGACATTTCCATTATTCTAAGTTACATTATTGAGCCCTATATTCATTAACTGTAAAGTTTTTCTTAACTTTAACTAGAAATGTACTTTAGTTGAATCTGGGACCTTAGCTGTGCAAAACATAGGCTTTACAATTGACTTAGAACTAGTTCATTACTATTTATTTCTCTAGTTCTGCTAGTGACTAAGTACTATGTAAACTCTTATAGAGAACAATCACTTATTTGGGTTATCTGAAATGTATTACTTGATAAGGTTAAAAGGAATTTCTCATATCATTCCTTGTTAAATAATCTTTATAGTTTGTCCTGTTTACTGTAGACTTCTTAATTTGCTTTGAGCAGTAGCTGGGTTTAGCCTAGATTAAAAATCACTTTGTTTAGATCAGGAGTATCAAACTTGTGGCCCGCAGGCCAGATTTGTCAAGCACTGGCCATGCCCAATTTAGCAAAGGGGGAAAAAGTTGTGATATGTCACATGACAACAATATGTTGTCATGAATTTGACACCCCTAGTCTAGATTAAAACAACTAATATGGGTAAATCTTTGAAGTTCTGTATATTAAATGTAATAATTATTACCACATATAGGCACTGTAGGCCTTGATAACTAGGAATACTTCGAATTTCAGGGCTATGTTATCCTGATCAGTTTTATTCTTGCCAAAAATCAGGAATAGATTTTTCATAGTAAGATTGTTTTTAGCTATTAATTGCACTTAAATATTTCAGGCATAAATAATGATTTGTGTCTTTATAATGGCACAATATATTTGTGCTAACAATAGTTTTGACAATGGTCCTATGAGAAACTAGTATAAGATTATTGCAAAAAGAACATTTGGATTTATATATTTTTTAAGAAAATCTAACAAATGTATCATCAGATACTCTTTTCTGATTCTGATAGATTTTTAAAAAAATTGGTCAATTTCAGACTTAATTTTAAAGAGTTATTTTAAAAGTTTTTCTACTGAGGAGCAAAACTCAGTAGAGTTTTGCTAAGTAAGCAAGCAATTTTTTTTTCAATTTATCCTACTAAAACTTTCATGAAATTAGAAAATGGAATTAGAAAAAGTAGATACAATTGAATTTAAGTTTTCCTTTTCATCATAGTATTCTGATTAGGCCTCTCTATAGTCCAATATTTGTTCGTTTGTTTTTGTTTGTTTGTTTGTTTATTTCCCAGATAAGGAGACATTGCTCCTGATCAGGAAGTGAGAAAGTCATCCTATTTATAGAAATGACAATTTAGGCCATGCGTTTTATTTATACTTTTGTCATTTGTACTTTTTAACGCTATGATCTGCCCTACAAAGTCCAATCCAGAAACTGTACCTGATTTTTTAGCATTTTTTGCATCTGAGAAACCAGCCAAAGGAAAAGGCAAATGCACATGTTTCTATATACTCATCCCACAAGGCTGAACTGGCATTCCTTTAATTTAATAGGATTAAGTCACAGAAGACATGGGATATCTGCTTTCTATGATCCAATTAGAAAATGTATTCTGATAATTACAAACTGCCAACCACTGTGGCAACATCTTTCTGGTGTTTATCAAAGTTGCATTGTGTAGTCTCAACTCTCATAGCTCCTGTTCTATCTGATGTTGTTCAGGGAAACCACTTCTAACACTCCCAACTTCAACTTTGTTATTTTGTTCAATGGGCCTGTTCTTTTCTCTATTATGTTTGGCTCTCATTAAATATTAGAGCACTTGGGTTTGCATTTTTATGTATGTATTTGCTCTACATGATGATGAATTCTTATGAGGTATTTGTAGAATAATGAAACAACACCATTGTTAGATATTCAGCTAAACATGACTTTCATCTGTATACCAACAGTATTATATCGTATATTATTTGTATGCAGAGGCTAGAAATCTTTCTTACTCAGTTGGAAATGTATTGCCGAATGATTGAAGATTATTTGATTTTTTTTAAAGTTTGCATCTCTCTATGCAGCAAGAAGTAGTCTTCATATATAAATATAAATCCTAAAAGATGACTTTCAATGTTCTCTGATTGTTTAAGAAAAACAGCACAAATCAAATATTTTACAAGAAGATGCTGATGTCAAGCACTGGGGAAATCAGGAGATTCAGGCAGTTGAAATGAGTATAAAGATTTATTGCAAATTTAAGTTCTCTACAAGAAACTGACCAACTAATGGTCAATGGAAAAGAGTGGGAGTTAAGAAAGGCATTTAGACGTAGTTCTCTTGCGGGCATGAAGGGACTCATGACTTATGAGGTGTTTGACCTCTTCCTCAGGCTCAGCCTGGTCATATCCTACAACTGAATGCTATGACTTTAAATATTTCAGTTTTATTTGTGAGCAGAGGGTGTGGAAATAGCAGTCCAGGAGCAGTGGTATTTCTAGCCCTGCGATGGAAATAAAGGCTGCCAACTTTCTTTGTTATATCTGAAATGTATATGCTGCCAGTACTCCTCCGATTCATAATAGTTTACCTCAGCCTCAATGCAGAAGAATCCAAGTTTGAAAGTTTTACTCTAGAGAAGGAGAAACCATTTTATAGAAGGTTCCTTTTTTTGCTTAGAAAGTAAGCAGGCACAGTCCACAGTCTGGAACATGAGTGAGATCATATCACCAGCTAGACCTAAAAGCCAATCCTCCCTCTCCCTTCCCACTGACTAAAAAACAAATCTAATTTCCAACTTAGTAGGCTTTATTTAGGTCTTCCATAGAATGAAGTAGCAAATTTTAAGGTGGCTAAGTTTAAAATGCAAAAAGCTGAAACATTACTAAGAACTAATTGATGATATTTATAGGACAATTCTATGGAATAGTCTTAAATGATCAGATGAAGCATCTTCTAAGAGAATCAGTCTTACTGTTTGGCATAAGGCTCAGTCATAGGAAAGCCAATTGTGCTGTGAGTTTTGTTATGCATTATCTGCATATGGTCGATGAGGACATTCTAAATCTTACCATTTCACGGCAGTAATTGTGAATATGCAGTTTTACATCTAGAGAGGACAGTTAGATACTTAAGATTTCTTGTATGTCGTTCTCATCTTTTATAGGCTTGAAAACTAAGGCTAAAATAAAGCATATTTTGAATTGGCCATCTACTGTATGATATGCATCTCTACAATTGAATATATGTAACATACTTAAGAACAGCCTAAGGACATTCCTATAGCTTATAGGGAACAGCAAAGAAACCAGTGAAGCCTTTATTATAATATAATGTCTATAAGTTTTAAACCATGCCAGAATCATGTAAAACCATTATTTTGGAAAATATAGGTTGAATTATAACAATGAGTGATAGATCAATTTTTCAGTAAATAAAATCCTCTTAGATATGCTGCTAGGAACAAAAATAACTTTTTAATGATATTAATTGTTTATTTTTTTGAGGGTTCCTTTTTTCCTACTATATAGGAAAAAAGCCCAATGGTCCCCAACCATTTTGGCTCCATCGACGAGCAGCAGTGGTGGTGTGGGCAGGAAGAAGGGGATGCTTTCATGGGAGCATCCTAATCTGGTGCCTGTTCAAATGAAGCTTTGTGCACTTGTCTGCTGCTTGCGTAGTCCGGTTCCCAATGGGCCACGGACCAATAGCAGTCCATGGTCCAGGACTTGGGAACCCTGTTGTAGATAAATGTTCATGTATGCTTCATTTTTTCAATGCAATATATACTTTATTATTTATTGTTGAGATCATTTCTTTCTCCATTAGAAGAATGGAGAATTAGAAGAATTATGTCTTATGATAATTTCCTATGTTATAAGAGAATGTTTATCAATGAAAAGTGAATTATTTGATGCTTGTTTGCAGCATTTATACCAGTGGTGGGTTGCTCTCAGTTCGGTCCGGTTCTGTAGAATAGGTAGCGGTGACGCTGTGACGTCACCGAACCAGTTCTAACAGTCCCGGACTGAAACCCCCCCCACGCGCCCGTACTTACCTGTCCCTGCGTGCAGTGTGCAGAGTGTGCTTGCGTGCATGCGCAGGAAGCTTTTTTTTTAGCTTTTTTTGTTTAAAAAAGCTTCTGCGCATGCGCAGGAGTGCCTGTTTGGCGCACGTATGCACCGAATGCGCGCTACACACGCTCCAACCACGCGCAAAGGGCATGCACCTATAGAACCGGTAGCAAAGGTAAGTAGAAACCATCCCTGATGTATACATATTAAGTACTCATTACATATAAGCCTGAAATCTTTGACAAAATACATGTTTATAATTAGAATAATTGTGCAGGAGCCTTTGACCCTTTTCCCATAAATTCATATCAAGGCTATAGTCATTCTTCAGATATGCTATTAACTGTGCTACCATGTTTCCCCAAAAATAAGGCACTGTCTTAAATTTTTTTGAACACTGAAAAATGAGCGCTTGATCTTATTACCATACGCTCAAAAGCCTGATTGGGCTTATTATCAGTAGATGTCTTATTTTAGGGAAAACAGGGTAGCAAAATCTGTAATTAATAAATAAATAGACAATAAAAGTGCAGTAGAATAAATCATTCTTTTTCAGATGATTGTCTTTGTCCTTTTGGGATCTAGATCTTAACCATGGTGGTGGTGATTTGTGTGTAAGTGTGTTTGTGTATACAATGCATTCAGAATGTATTCAGACTCCCTTCACTTTTGTCAATTTTGTTATGCTGCAGCCTAATTCCATAGTTGTTGAAATTTGTTTTTTTCTTATTAACCTACACTCAGTGCCCCATAACAACAAGTGAAAACAGAATTTTAGAAATGTCTATAAATTGATTAAAAAGAAAAAAAACTGAAATATCACATTGGCATAAGTATTCAGACCCTTCACTCAGTACTTTGTTGAAGCATCTTTGGTAGCAATTACAGCCTCAAGTCGTTTGGGGTATGACGCGACAAGCTTTTCACACAATTTTCTGCCATTCTTCCTTGCAAATCCTCTCAAGCTCAATCAGGTTGGATGGCGACCATCAGTGGGCCACCATTTTCAGGTCCCTCCAGAGATGTTCAATAGGGTTCAAGTCAGGGCTCTAGCTAGGCCACCACCAGTGTTGTCTCTAAGCCACTCTTGTGTTGTCTTGACTATGTGCTTAGGATCAATGTCATGTTGGAAAATGAACCTTTGGCCCAGTCTGAGGTCCTGAATACTGTGGAACAGGTTTCATTGAGGATATCCCTGTGCTTTGCTCCATTCAGCTTTCCCTCAACTCTGACAAGTCTCCCAGTTTCTTCTGCTGAAAAACACCCCACCATCTTACTTCACTGTTGGGATTATATTGGCCAGGTGATGAGTAATCCCTAGTTTCCTCCAGATATAACATTTAGAATTGAGGTCAAACAGTTCAATCTTGGTTCCATCAGACCCGAGAATCTTGTTCCTCACAGTCTGAGAGTCCTTCAGGTGCTTTTTTGTAATGGGTATGTGTTTAATCATTATGTATATGTATGTATGTGTATATGGTTATAACTGTTTTATACAGTATGAGTATGTTTGTGTGTGTTGTGTGTGAATGTGAGATATAAACATATGCAATTCATTTAATGTAATTTTATTTTGATATTATTTTTCTCTACATTACAACTATTTTCATCTGTAAACTTTCAATAATTCATTTTCATGATGATGATGATTATCAGTGCTTAGTTTGAAAAATAAAATGGTAAAACATAGGGACTCCTTGCCTATTTAGTGCCTAGATGTCAGCTTGGACATTTGAGGACTGGACGGAATAATATAAATATATATTTATTCTGACCCTTCCTATTTGGAAACAGAAGCAGTAAGAGATAATAAATAATCTCCCTTTGTTAGTAGGAAATACTGTATATATTCTGTCTGTTCATTAATAAACAGTGATAAAGGCAATTAATAAAGCAATAAAAATAATGGGATTAAAATAAAATACAATTATTAGTGTATAATTGTATAATCAGAATAAATGAAAAAATAACCCATTAAAGCAGAAAAAAACATTCATCATCCCCTATTTCTAAAGCCCCAAACCAACACAAAGAACTACTTAAAGAATGTTTAAATTGAAAGGATATCATAATGAAAATACATTCATCACTCATGGCAAAGAGTTCCAAAGTTTGAGATCTGTCACGGAAAAGATGTTCTTTCCCCTTTTATATACTTCCAATATGGTTGGGACCAAGTGGAACATCTCTGCTAAAGGTGATACTTTATTGAATTGTAAATATACTATAAATTCATTTCAGAGGTTTTGATTGTTAGATAAGAAATACAAATATAAAATGTGTATTGTTTTTTTAAATGTAAGAAACACAAGGTCTTGAGTGTGGAGAAGCCACTTTATTTTCCTTTTCTTCCTAACCATGTTGAGATGTACATGATACATGCACACTATGTCAGACTTTCTATTTCTTTCAAGTTGCCAGTTTGAAGGAGGGAGGGGGTTGGTTTGAGTTAGACATAATAATCT
>JANHFM010006062.1:14581-24803 GCA_032468115.1 Grayia smithii | reverse complement strand
GGAAGGAAGGAAGGAAGGAAGGAAGGAAGGAAGGAAGGAAGGAAGGAAGGAAGGAAGGAAGGAAGGAAGGAAGATGTTTAATAACTTAAGCTTTGAGTTAATTCTCATGAAGTAATATATCTTAAAAAACAAAGCAAAGTTAAAAAAAAGTAATCAAGTTTCTGTTTCTATTACTTAGCCTTTTAAAGACATCTGTTGAATTTTGGGCTAAAGTTGATAACTACAATTCTATGGGAAAGTGTTCAGCTCTTTGGATTGCCTGATTTTTTTTTCCATTCTTCTCAACTAAATTTATCAGAGCATTGGGTAGGTCACCAAACATGAAGAGAATCTGAGTTAATTGTTTTTTTTTTATCCATTCTCTTCCAAGCTGGCTGGTATGTTTGGGATCCTTGCCTTTCTATACAACAAACTTGCAGGTTAACTTCACCTGGTGGACACTGACACTGGTCTGACACTGTTTTGAGGAATTCCGAAATAATGAAGCAAAATGTATGCTTCATTTAAAGATGACTAGATTCTGAAACGGCAACGAATGTCCAAACTATAACATGACATACTTGCCTGATTGTATGACATTCTTATTATGCATTTGCCATAGATGATACCTATTACATTTTTTCTCATTTACTTAGAGAACCTTGGCCCCAAGATATAGAGGGTTATGAGGTAGTTTGTGACAAGTTTGAGATGTGCTTCAACATTTCTATTGAGTAAAAATTTGTACCTTGCTATTTATCCTTTGAGATCTATTTTTATTCTATTTTGATGATGTTGAGATGATGAACCTTGCAGAGGCAATTAAGAAAGGACTGAGGTCCCTGGATGTCCTTCTGGATTCCCATCTCAAAGCTATTTGATTCAATCTTTATTTAAAGGTAATTTCATTATTAAGCCTTCATTCTACTTCACCTGATCTTTTCTGGCTAGAATTCTGGGGCTATTCAGTAGCAGTTTTTCTGAGAATTTGTCACCAGAAAAACTGGTGCTGACAGTTTTTGGGATGTGAAACACAGACCCAATTTACCTTTGTTTCTTCTTGGGAAAAATAATTTGCTAAAGATCTTCTTTTCTGTGATGTTTAAGATCTTCTGTGCAAGATTTCTAAATTGGAATATCTCATATTGTTTTACTTTGCTCAAGAAACAAATCAAACTTTGGAGTTACTGTTCACTCAGATTCTTGAGTGTTCTTAATGATGGTCAGATAATTTCCAATGACAAAGATAGGCAAATATTCAGAAACGAAACAATTGTGTCCTTTGGAGAGAACTGCATATTTATAAATTCAAACGGAGGCATGTTTGGGAATGATATTATTAGAATAGTGTGACCAAAATAAATATTTATATGTCCTGAATTGAAACTAAAGTATGACAATAGAAAGCAACAATATGAAAGTTTTTTCTGAGTCAAAGCATTTCTTATGTTTTCTTACTCTGTTTTAATAAGTTTCCATCATGTGGCAAATTCGGTACTGAAGTTTAATCCTCTATGTATGTATAGTAGTTATTATTAATATATTCATTTGTGGGAAAATGTCAGTGTGAATCTAATGGATTTCTTTTGTTATGCTTTTAGAGGTATTTGATGCTTGTATTGCCTTGAATATGGCTCATTCGGTATATGAATATGTGCTGCCTGTACAATTCAGATCTTGCCATTTTAATTTACTGAATATACTTCATGAATGATTAATATGAATTGAAAGTATGTGTCCTTTATCATGGATTTCCCATCTCACATTCAATAAATTTATTGCAGATATATGAAAAATGGATTAGTTTAACTAATTCCAAATAGTAAATATAAACAATTTTATTGGTAGACAAAGACTTATATTAGAGAATATAAGCAACAAGTTATATACAGGTAGCCAGTTGGAAAGACCAAGATAAAAATCTTTAATAGGTGTTGCGATTAGAAGATGAACTTATTAGATGTCACATCTAATAATATGTCACACATATGTCAATCACATGTGTATTATGCCTGAGGTTGTTCTGTGTAGAGGGAGTTTAGTGAAATTATATTATTTCTTTTGACAGCCGGTTGAAGGACATATTCATATTCTTGGATATGTTCTATTGCTCTTTTATTGATATGGCTTATACAATCGTATTTGAAGACTTTTTCTTACATTTTTAGATGACTGCTATTTGCTTTTCATTTTGTACTGGATCTTTGGGTTTGCTGAGTAGGCAATTTTTGGTTTGTATGTTCCAGTTTGTGTGCTCCCATTATTCCAAATGGCTTAAATTCATTTGGACTTCATTTGAAGTTTATTCAGTCTCTTTGGCATTCTTTAATTTATGTGAATTGTTCCTCTTTGTTCCTATTCAGTTTTGTTACCCTGCTATCTTTGCCCTTCTTTCTGTCTTTTTGTTTTTCTTATTTTTAATATTTTAAGGAATTTGTAAACAGCTCAAATCCACTGGGAATCAGGCAGATGATGATGATGATTTTTTTTTCCTGTTGGAGGGGAGGATTATTTTTGTTGCAATATTTATGTTGTTGTCAGGATAGTGTGCCTTTTTGATTAAATTGAGTGGGTATCTGTTGTGACACATACCATATTTTTTGGAGTATAAGATGCACTTCCCTCCTCCCCCAAAAAAAGAGCCTGAAAATTTGGGTGTGTATTATACTCCGAATGTAGCTTTTTAGAAGCTTTCTTCAGCCCTAACAAGGTGCTAGCAAATGAAGCAATCTTCCATGCTTTGCCTGCTCCCTCTGACTCTCAGCTGTGCTTTAGAAGCTTTTTTTCAGCCCTAACAAGGTGCTAGCAAGTGAAGCAGTCTCTGTGCTTTGCCTGCTTTTCTCATTGCTTCTCTCTCCAAAGATCAGCTATGCTTTAGAAGCTGTTTTTTATCCCCAAGCAGGAGATAAAAAGTGTGCACGCTCAAAACCAGCAAACTAATGTGCTGAAGCTGACCAGACTAAGGACGCTAGCCAGATGAATAGCTGGTAGATTTTTTTCCCTCTATTTTCCTCCCCCAAAACTAAGTTGTGTCTTATAACTCCAAAAAATATGGTAGTTTATTTTTGCTTTCTGTAATTCAAGTATATTTTTATAGTAATTTATGGCTTTACAAAGCTATGCAGAATTCTTTTATGGGCTGTTGGGTTATTTCAGTAGTGAGGTGAGGTGTGCACTGTTTTTCTGCTGATGAGTACAACTAGCAAGGGTAGTCTTGTTATTTTTTCTTTGTAAGTTTGATTTCATCAAACAAGTGATTAAGTTGTATGAATTTTATAATTCTTTCATCTGCAATAATGCGAAAGGGTGACATATTTTAAGTTCTGAGATGGGAACCCCTCTAGAGTCCTTCTAATCTCAAACTAAATGGTGAAGCATAGGCCTGCAATTCCATAAGCTTTTGTATTTTGTGTGCTCAGTTAGGTTGCATGTGCTATGTAGTAGCAGGCTACTTGGTTGGTTTGAAGAGAGCAGTGAAATTAAACAATATGATTATTTCATTTTCTTCTATAGTTACCTTTTGTAATGCTTTTAAGTTGTGTACTGATATGAACACAACTGTCTACTAAGAATTGAATTTCTCTGGCCAGATCTTTGTATAGGTTATATGTAGGAATTAAAATCTGGGAAAGTATGTTCATTCCTATTATTATTATTATTTGTTTTTCTTTTGTTATTTGTCTCTTTTGAGTTGAATTGATTTGGCCCTCAAGTTTTAGTCTAGGATTATTGCTTATTGGTTTGTAGATTCCATTGTGATTTAATAGATATCGTTCTTTGTGTAATTATTCTACTCTGTCTTTAAGAGTATGGTTTATCCTGGTGTTGCCTGGAAGTATCAGGCACAAAGAAGCAGACCCACCTGTGTAGAATACAAATTACTTACTTTATTGCTCCCTGCCTATATCACAGGAATCAGACTTGCAACCCTCCCCCACCCCCCGCTCCCAGATAGAGACTAGATTAAGATGAGCAACATTCAAGGGGGTTAAGATCTTGCCCTCTTTTATTTATGTAGTGACTCTGGACTCTGGAAACAGGAAATTACCCTGTTTGACCCCTCCTCCCAACTGACACAGTTGCTTTCCAACCGGAAGGAGTATAACAGTTTTGTCGTTTTTCAGTGCTTCAAATTTTGATTCTAAAAGGATGTTTTGAAATTGTGGTGGCTCAAATACAGTATCTTCCTGCAGCTTACGGAATCAGATTCCTATTTTTCCCAGAATGTGAAAGTTTGCAGAGGACTGAAAAAGGTCCTTTTTTCAGAAGTGGTAGCAATGGTAGCCACCACTATCCTGCTGGTATCAGTAAAAAGACTAAGCGAATATTGGCTGATGGGCAACTGCTGGAGACTGTATTTCAGTGGAGAAAAATCCTGAACTGCTCTCAAGAAAGTCAGTTGCATATATTTAAATCTTCCATTTTGGATGTGCAAGTTTGTTAAAAATTATGTGTTAATATAGTAGCATAACATATTTGTGCTATCTGTTAAATCCAAGATACTATTTAAATTTAATTTAAAAAAATTATCTGTAGATAATCATCCTGATTTCAATAGAGCATAAATGAAAAAAAACTAATCATTTAGAACATCTTTAGACAACTATTTTCCTTTATAGCAATAGTTTAATGTCAATACTAGCATCTTCAAAAAAAAGAGTTAAGAGCTAGCAATAAGAGCAAATGATTTAGCAAAGTGCTTCAGAAGGCATGCCAGTTTTTTTATATGGTTACTGTGGTAAATAAAAATATATACGATTATTCTGACATACATAGTGCAGTTATTTACTTTCCCACTTTATATAATTCCTTTTTTTTTGTCTTAGATAGGTAAAATTACTTATTCAAAACAGTACAAAAACTTTCAGACACTTCTGTTTTATTGTTAATGTTGAGAGATGTTCTTTCCAATACATTCATAGACAATGGGATTATACGGAAGTAATTGGCCTCCCTTTGAGTGCATCTATTTTGTGAAATAATTTACATGTGCAAAATGAGCATGTTCATGGGGCCACTACATATGCATGGTTGCCACTTCTCTAGTTAAATGTCTATGAAGATTCTCAGTCATCCAGGTCGTGGTTGTCCGAAAGGTGCTATTTTCAAGAGGCAACTGGACTTTCTTGTTTTTGTTTGAAGACGTTTCACTTCTCATCCAAGATCTTTCTTCAGCACTGACTGGATGGTGGGGAATGGAAGGATTTATACTCCTAGTTGCACATTGTTTATGTGTGTAAAATATATTTTATAAATGAAATTGCATATATGATGACAGTGGACCCTGAATTAACATTTGTCAATGTTAATGGAGTAGAAGTTCTAGACCAGCTTGATCTGGAAGAGCAGAAATTTTCAACCTTACATAGAAAAGGATGGTCTCAGTTATATAATCTTTGTCTCTTCCCTTATATACTTGTTGACTATAGTGCAGTGTAGTTAATGGCTGTTTCTCATGGTGCATTACACACAATTGGTGGGGCATGAAAATCACAGGAATTTTTTTATGTGAAGTAAGGCAATGTTCAATTTAAAGCAAAACCTTCTTAATTGCTGCCCCACTTTTGTGGAACAGCATTCCTGCTGATATCTGCATGGTTCCTTCCCTGCTGTCTTTTAGGAAGACCATTAACATGTAGCTATTCCAGCAAGCCTTGAGGCTTGAGATGTTGTGAGACTGTTCCTTCCAGTAGTAGGATATTTTTAGCAAACAATGAATGTCCTCAATGTTGTATTTGTTATTATGTTTGATGTTCATATGGTTTAATTTTTAATTCTGTATTTTAATCTGTTTTACATATTGTAGGCTGAGGGGTCCTCGGTACCCTCTGAGCTTGGTTGTTTTCTTACAGACTTTTCATTACACAAACTACATAACATCATCAGTGCTACCAGGGAGTGGGTTTTGTTCTCAATTGATATTCTCCTGGCTTGTTCTATCAGTGATTGTGGGGTATATGCCACTAAAGGTCATTGAAAATTGGAGTTACCCAAAGGCCAATAAACAAACAAATAAATAAGAGGAGGAAGGAAGGAAGGAAGGAATTAAAGGCAGAATAAATACTTTAAAAATAATGTATTTATTTATTTATTTATTTTATTTATTTATTTTATTTCTATTCTGCCCTTCTCCCGAAGGACTTAGGGCAGCTCACAATAGAACATAAATAAACAAGAGAAGTAAAAAAGACATTTACAGACATAAACAAACAGCAACAAAGACATTACAATTAAAAGGGGCGAGAGAAAAATCCATAATTTAAGATTTAAAACTAGCTAAAATTATTTAAAAATTAAGTTAAAAATGGTCAACCATAGCCGGCTTGGTGGAAGAGCCAAGTCTTCAGGTCACGGCAGAAGGAGCGAAGGTCTGGGACTGTCCGAAGTTCCATGGGTAGATCATTCCACAGGGTTGGCACTCCCACAGAGAAAGCCCTCCCCCTGGGCACCGCCAGCCAACATTGTCTGGCTGAGGGCACCCTGAGGAGGCCAACCCTGTGAGAGTGCACCGGGCGCTGGGAGGATGTCTGTGGCAGAAGGTGTTCTTGCAAATACCCTGGGCCTAAGCCATGTAGGGCTTTATAGGTTAAAACCAGTACCTTGAAGCGCACACGGAGGACAACCAGGAGCCAGTGCAGCTCGCACAAGAGTGGTGTTACATGGGAATATCGGGGTACACCCATCACCACCTGCGCGGCTGCATTCTGGACCAGCTGGAGCCTCCATGTACACCTCAAGGGCAGCCCCATGTATAGGGCATTGCAGTAGTCCAGCCTCGAGGTGACGAGGGCATGAGTGACTGTACATAATGCATCCCGGTCCAGGAAAGGGCACAACTGGCACAACAGGCAAATCTGTGCAAAAGCCCCCTGGTCACAGTGATGGTGTCAGGTGGTCATCAAGGAACAGCCGTGAATCCAGGAGGACGCCTAAGCTGCAAGCCCTTTCCAAGGGGGCCAAGACCTCCCCCCCACAGAAAGCGATGGGACTTCTTGGCCTCGAGATGTCAATATCCACAGCCACTCGGTCTTGCAGGGATTGAGTCTAAGTCTGTTCCTCCCCATCCAGACCCGAACTGCCTCCAGGCACCGGGACATCACGGCAAGGGCATTACTGGGTTGGTCCGGGATGGAGATGCAAAGCTGGGTATCATCAGCATACTGATGATACCTCACCCCGAATGATCTCACCCAGCGGCTTCATATAGATGTTAAACCTCTTTGGGTTCCCCTTTAACCTCTGCTGGACGGAACTGACCTCATTTGTAACAATTGTAATATAAATATATTGTTAAAATATATCATCCTATAAAAATTATGTTTTGGGGAATGGTAATAATGAGAATACTGAACAGCTGAAGATTAATTTTATTATTTTTTTTAAATAGAAATTCCGTGAGAATTCAGGTTTCCTAGTCTAATTTTTTTTTTACTACAAATCTGTGCAATAAATTGTGAGGTGGTATAGATCAGTTCATATCTACTTTACATCTGTTTGGTAATAAGTCTCTTGCATTCCCTTTTAGTGTCTGTCTAAAAAACTAACAAAAGTAACAATAATTGCCATTATTTTCATAAGCAATTTCCCCTAAAATATTATTTGAGTTTTCATTTAGCCTACCCACACTGTCTGATTGATTGATTCTCTCACTCATTCACTGAAGGCTAGCATGGTAAAATTCACAGAAATATTGTATTAAGGTTAACTCCATTCCAATCTTCTTGGTTCAGAATGTATGGTTTCATTCTGTATGAATTAGCATTTAAAGTCATGGCTTAAATCAGGTTATTTCCATAATAAGTTATTTTCTCCATGGAAAAAGGTGTTTCTGGAAATGGTTTGGGTTGGCTTGTCTATGTACTCTATCATACTTAGAGCAGATCCATTCTCTGAAAAATTCTTTGAATATAGCATTGATTAGGAGAAAACTCATTGATCTCTAGACATGTATTTGATATTTTCCAAAAGTACAAGACTATTTAGAGACTATTTAGAAAAGTCAGTTCCAGAGAATGACTCCAACATATTTTAAAACCTCTTTATAAACTGATTCTGAATTCAAAGTTAAGAATCATGGTCTTTGAATGGCACACTAAACATATTGAATTTTGAAAATACTTCCATGGAGTATCAATCCATTTTCATCTGCTTTCGGAAGAATACTAAGGAGTAGTAAAATTATCTAAAATCTTCATGGTTAGCTGAACAAAACAAAAGTCTCCCAAATTGTTGGTCCTATAACAATAGCACTACATGTGCGGTATGCAAATTCTAGATGTGTCTGCCTCGACATTTCCCAAACATTAGAGGTACAACTGTTTAATTTGTGATGGAGACATAACCCAGACAACTACAATTGCTATACTCTTATGGTTTTGCTTAATTCAGGATATTTGAGTGGTGGTGAGGGTAAAATCTAACAAACATCCAATTGAAAATGCCTGCAGCTAGATAAATAGCAGGGTTGTGAGAGTAAAAAAGTACCCACTGCTTCTAAGAGCTGTATTCACATGAAACCCCAAAAGATGTTTGAAGAGTAGCAGAGAGGAACTGTGGCCACTCCAGAACTGGAACATTTTTTTCCAAATTATTTTCAAAGCTTGCATAGCCTTAATAGATAGATTGAGTGTTTGTTTGGATTTTTTTGGTTTGTTTTTTTTTACAAAAATCTCATGAGCTGCTTAATGTTTTTATCTCTCCTTTTTTCCAAAAGCCCATAAAATGTTCTACAGCCAATTTAGATAATGGGGACGATGTACAAAAAGTCCACACCCTCTCTTCCTTCGCTGGCATTTGGAACAAGCCCCAGGCTTGTTGAAATCCTTGAAGAACTGCTAAGTCTACATCATCTCACCATGCAAAATTAAAATCAGAAGTGGCATTTCAGATTTGATTCTCCAGTTAATGGACTGGAAAGACTGTCAGTCTGCTAACCAAAAGCCCTGCAGTTGCACACAAGCTCAAGGAAAAAGTGTCATTCCATCTTGTTTGGAGATGTATATTGGCTGGGTAATACTTGTTTCAATATTTATATATATATATTTAAAAAAGGATTTAGTAGCACTTTGGGTTAAAGGGAACCTGCTTGATAAGGACTCCCTAAGTGATTGCAAGTATATCTGCTTTCAAAAATATAGCATTGCTCTTTTCCTCATATTTCAAATTTCTTATTTTAGACACCCAAGAATCAAATATTAACTTTGCAGAATTGCAGGTTTGAACTGCAGACCCAGGCAGCCACCTTCCTATGTGTCGCGCCCAGAAGCCGGGCTCGACAGCAACAAAGCACTGTACACAAAAGCACACATAAGAAGGACCACGGAGCACTAGAGTGTTGGTGAAGGGCGCACTCGGGACACACACACACACACACAAACACTCACACACACTCACATACTATACTGACAGCTGGAGTGGGCGCAAACAACTCCAGCACAGGCGGGAAGACGAAAACCCAAACAATGCTGCAGCGCGGCTCGAGACTTGAGGGAGTGATGTCAGCAACATGCGACCTGACGACCAGCTGATAGAAGGGCGTGGTTCCGCGGTACTTTTAAAAAGCAGACTCTCGAAGGGCTCAGCCGATGCTGGTTTTAAGCAGGCAGCACTCCTTTGTTTAACCTGAACCGTTGAAGTAAACCACTTTGCAATAAACTACTTTGAGTCACCATCAGTGCGAGTGTGATCTATCCGGTCTGGAATGAAGCTGAGAGAAAAACCAGCATCGCCTGCAAACAAGAGTGAGTAAAAGAGCTGGGATGGCGGAAGGAATGGCAGAGAGGGGCTTGGAGGAGCAGGAGGAGGCAACAGGCACTGAAGCGCCTGTGACAGACCCACCCGTACTGGAGGAGGAGGTTGTCGTTTGGCCAAAAGAAAGGGAGAAGAAAGTGACTGAGAGACAGCGGGAGCAGCAGGAGGAGGAGGTGGGTGTGGCGCCCTCCTCAGACCACTGGTGGCAAAGCCCGGCGCTAAAGCGGGCAGGAAGCCACAAAGAGAGAAGCAGGAATCCTGCCTTTTCTGGGTGGCGAGAACAACGCTGGACAGAGGAGGATGATGATGAACAATCCTATTCACTGGGCACCTCTACCCTGGACATTTTAAGAGAGAAGTTTGGAGAGGCAAGTTTCAGGGATGGGCAAACGTGGCAGCCCTGGATGGAACAGTCAAGTCAGGGGAGAGGAAGAGAGCTGGGAAGCCGCTTCCAGCTGTCCAGCCCCAAGTTTAGGGCAGACCAGCCAGTACG
>JANHFM010006061.1:7639-23654 GCA_032468115.1 Grayia smithii | reverse complement strand
GGGGCAATATGCTAACTCTGTAAACCACTTAGAGAGGGCTGTAAAAGCACTATGAAGCGGTATATAAGTGCTATTGCAGAATTTTCTTATAAAAACAAAGTGGTTTGCCGTTACATTCTTACATTAATTTTTAATTTTCAATTTCTTGAAGGAATTCCATTCACATAATCAAGTGCATCCCTCCATAGCTTCAAATAAGGCCAACTAAGTGATGATCAACCCATAAATGAAGCAACCAATTTTGACAATGAATTGAACCTTGAGGTTGGAAATTCCCCCTTATCCTTTCTTTCTGGTGCAAACCATATCTGACAAGGAACAAGGTACATATACTCTTAAGTCATTGTCCCAACAGTAAATTCAGAGACTTCTGTGAGATGCCATCAACACATTTCAAGGTTTGAGAAGAACTGGAATTATAACCCAACTACTTAATGGGCTCAGAAAACATTCTCTGCAGCGATGCCTCAATCCATCTCCTTCTTCAGTAAGGCTGGCCTTTCTCCTTTCAACAAGAATACAGGTAGTCCTCGACTTACAACAGTTCATTTAATGACTGTTCAAAGTTGCAACGGCACTGAAAAATATGATCTTAAGATCAGTAGTGGGATTCAACTAGTTCACACCACTTCGGCCGAACTGGTTGTTAAATTGCTGGCTGCCCCGTCCCCACCCCACCCCGCCACTACTTATTGTTCTCACACGCCTTGTATGGTGCCTTAGAGCCACACTGTGGCATAGCTGCAGCTGCTGTTTGGCTCCCTTGCCTCGACCATGTGGCCACACAACCCAGCCTGCTTGCCTGCCTTTGCTGCAGCCAGAGATGGGCTGCTGCCGGTTCGCACCAGTTTGGGCGTGCGTAGTTAAGATTATGCGGCCCCTCTCAGTCACTTATTATCTCGCTTCACCTGCCTTGGTCAGTTGGCTAGTCATGCTTGCGGCCCAGCTGCTCTCTGGTTCCTTCACTCGCTCACTTGCCCAGACCTCATGGTCCACACGGCCCAGCTGTTCTCCCCATCTCGGCCGCTCACTGCAGCTGCCCACAAAGGTAAGGCGCTTGGCTGAACGGCTGCCTCAGAAGGCGTACAATTTTCTGAATGTGGTCAGCTGCCCTGCTCCCTCCTGGTGGTTCTCCAGCCTGCTAGAGTGCTGCCTTTGCTGCTCCCGGAAGAGATGGCCTCTCCGCAGCTGGCTGAGGAGGGCACCAGCAAGGGAAGAGGTTTACAAGCAGGATTATGGAGCTAATTGTCTGAGGTTTTTATGGCCTGCTGGGACAATGAAATCCAAAACCTGCCCAAGAATCGAGAGGTGCGTGAGCGAGTCCCTCTGGCGCCATGAGGTTTGTGCGTGTTTGCTCTGTTTGTACATTTAGGGCCGAGGAGGAGAAGGCTTATCCTACATTCTCATTAGGGGTAGTCCTCAATTTATGGCCACAACTGAGCTAAAATTTCCATTGCTAAGCAAGATTTAAGTGAGTTTTGCTCCACTGTGTGATTTTCCTTGCGACCCTTAAGTGATGTTCAATAGTAGTAAACAAATATTGTTGAAGCTGGGAGGCAGGACCAGGCATGGTGAGTGATGTCAAGTTGGCCATGCTCACCCAGTCACATGACCACCTAGCCACGACCACCTAGCCACATCCACAGAACCTGTTAAATTATTTGTATCCCATCACTGCTTATGACTGTTTTTCAGAGTTATGACCTTGGCAACATCCCCATGATCATGTGATCAAAATTCAGGTGCTTGACAACTGGTTGATACTTATGACGGTTGCAGTGTCCCAGGGTCATGTGATCCCCTTTGGTGATCTGACCAGCAAAGTCAATGGGGAAGCCAGCTTCACTTAACAAGCAGGTTACTAACTTACCAACTGCAGTGATTCACTTAACAACTGTGGCAAGAAAGGTCCTAAAACAGGGCAAAACTCACTTAACCACAGGAATTTTGGGCTCAATTGTGGCTGTTAGCCGAGAACTACCTGTAATCCTCCCTCCCCGCCATTTTCGTCTGAGGGTTTTCCTTTATTCCCCAGGAGACTAGCGTCCACCTTTCCACATCCAGGGTCAACGTTATGCAAAACCCGACTTTCCTCCCCTTTCGGGAGAGAAAGCCCCATTGCTGTCCCCTTGGACATGTTTCTAACCCTCCCTCGTCGGGACTGCGGCGTTTTACAAGCACCCTCCTAATTCACTCCAGCCCCCCTTTGCCCCCCCCCACCCAGTTTTTGTCCCCTCCCCACCCTCAGGACGCGCTCACCCCCGCCCCACTCGCGCGCCACGATAGCACGGCGCGCTTCAAACCGGCGCAGCGCCTCCGCGCCTCCCCCTTTTGCCTTTAAAACCTCTTCCCACGTTACGCGCTAACCTCCCCTCCCCTGACGAAAGAGAAGGCCCCGCCCGGGCCGGCGGGAAACGTCAGCTTGCAGTCGCCTTTCGCCCTCCTCCTCCTCCTCCTCCTCCTCCTTCTGCCACCGCCACCGCCACCGCCAGCCCAGGCCCGCCCGTGCTGCAGCGTCCTTCCCCGCCTCCCATTCCTATTCCTCCTCCTCCTTCTCCTCCTCCTGGCGAGGGTGGGAAGCGTCAGCTTGCGTGCTGGGCGCGCGCCGGCTCATTTCTCTGGCCGTGCCCCAAGCCGCCAGCGGGTCCTGCTTCAGTCCCCACTTTTCCGCCGCGCCTCTTTTCGACCCGCTTTGCCTTGTCGGGAAAGGACCGCCGGTTGCCTCCGTCTCGCCTCCTTTCCTTCCCCCATCCCCACTCTCTTATTATTACTATCATTATTATCATTATTATTTTTTTGAGGGGCCGTCACTGGCGTTTTGCTCCGCTTTCCCTCCGGCCCCGCTTGGTGCTTCAACCGCCGCCGAGGAGGAGGAGGAGGGAGGAGGAGGAGCGGGAGCCAACATGGCGAAAACTGAGCAGGTCTTGATCCTGGAGCCGCAGCACGAGCTCAGATTCAAAGGTAAGGGGAGGCGGCCCTCCGCCTCAGAAGCAGCGTCTCCTTTCCCCTCCCCTCCTCCCCCGAATGCTTCCAGCCGCCGGGTTGGAGGGTCCGAAGGCGCGCTCTGCCGCAGCTACTGTGCCTGGAAAGGCTCGGCTCCAGCGGCAGCCATTGTCCGGGGGCCGCCGCCGCGGCGGGCTCGCTGGGGCAAAACGCCCTTCGCTTGGAGAGAGAGAGCGGGCCGGCGGCCGAGAGCGGTGTCTTGTGTCCTCCCCAGCTAGCCGCCTCTTTTGGCCGGGAGTGCTGGCGGAGTGGTGGTGGTGGTGGTGGTGGTGGGAAGACGACAACCCGGAGACTGGTCGGCGTCTTCGCCTCTTCGGGTCTGGGTGCTGCTTGGGATGGATGAGAGTGGAAGTGGGGGAAAAGCTTTCCCGGATCCAACCTGCCCTCCGGGTGCTTGGAGATAGATGGTGGGCGGAGGGGGCGATTTTGGTGGCAGCCTGCGCAAGGCTTGGGACCCATCTCCCCCTTCTTTCTTAAGGGGACCTTCCAGACCTCGCTTAACGTGACCTGAAAGAAAGGTTGGTCCCTCTTTGCGGAACGAGGGAGAGACGCTGCCGATGTCGCCTTTTTTTTTTTAAGAAGGAGGGAAAAAAAAAAAAAGAACAACAGCCAAAGCGGATTGTGCAACAATTGTGCACATAATCATGTGTTTGGCGAGCTACCGCCAGGGAGATTTATTCCCAGGCTGGTCCTTAGTTTCTTTCTGAACGTATTAAAGGATTTTTTGGTTAATATTAAAAAAATTAAATAACGCTGGTCTTGGTCACAATTGTTCTGTTGCTCCTGCGGAAACGATTGGCTTTGATTCTGATTAAGGTTTCCTTAAGGAAAGAGAGCATTAAGAGAAGCATTAGTTTTAGTAAGAACCCTTTCAGATCAATGTGGTTAGAATCGCAGTTGTTTTAGGTTTCTCAAAAAAAAAAAAAGGGATGGAAATCGTTAGTCTGATGTCTCCCTAAAGTGTACACTGTTTGTTGTATTACTTATGGACACTTGGTGCAGTCATGTGCATTTTACTCACAAGTTCCACCACAACAAGTAAAGTTAAATGGGGTGGTGGGAGGTGTGCCAGTAATTGTGGATTTGGGAGTGAGAAAGGAGGTTTGGCTAAAAGATAAAGAGACAATTGTGTTGTGTATTGCTGGATTTTTAGTCATGCAGCTGTCTAAAATATTAAGATATACCTATAAAGGTCATCTGGTGGACCTGGGCATGCAGAGCTGGATTTATTTACATTTCAGATTTTTGTAATTCTCTAATGTATAACATAGTTGCAACTTTTGTTTTTTTTCATTTGTGCTGGATGAAATAAAGGTGTGACCTAATCCAGCTTTCTGTTCCAACAGCACCAAGCATGTGTCTTTGGTTAGCCTACAAGCAGCATATACTCATTACCAAGCTTCTTGTATCCCCAAGCAATTATTAGTATAGTTTGAATGTTACTGTCTCAGATTTTGAAGATAACTATTGGCCATTGTTAGCCTTATCCTCCATGGACTTGATTATGTTTTACAAAGCTGTCCAGATTGGAGGCCTTGCTGCATCGTGGCTTTGAATTCCATAGTTCAATTAGGGCTTGTGTAACATAGTGTTTCTGTTATAAACTCCTCCTTGTGTAATTTGGTCCTTCTGGATCTCTTCCCTCCCTTTATATTTACCATCTTTTGCACAATTTTAAATAGTTCTATAATGCCTCCTTTTATTTTTCCTTGAATTCAAACACTCCTAATAATGTAATTTCTTTCCTTAGACATGCTGGTAGTTTTCTTGTCTTTTGTTAACTTGCATGCAAGAAAGCAAACACCTTTAAAATTGGAAGAGTCTTTCAGAGACAATCTCTTAATTTTATATTGAGATTTGTTATTAGTAATAGGTGCCCTTCAGAAATGAAACATTAACCTCTGATCCTACAGTGAAAAGAGCTTCTAAAATTTAAACAGTCTTCATTTATAATGAGTGCACCTAAAATATTTTTACTTGGCATGTTGTTGCAGGTATTTTAATAACAAACTTTAGCTCTGTTTTAAGCTGCATGCTTTTTAGAACAAGTGTCAAATACTTATGCTTATTCTTTAAACATGTACTTATAAATAGTACTTTGTTTTGGCTAACTCCTTTATATGTTTGCTTACAATACTAGTTTAGCTCTGTTATAGAGGGAGGTTTGCATTTAACTACATTGAATTATGTAGTTTGTTATACATTTGTTTAATCATTTGATTTAAAAAAAACACCCATTTCACTTTTACGTGAGTTAGCATATTTAAGGAATACTGCTGTTAAGCATAATGGTAGTTAAAAAGTTGATACAATGGAGTGGATGGTATTTCTTCATTCAAAATGTGTTTTATCAGATGGATAAATACACATATCCCTGTGCTCAGAATAAATAGGTGAGATTCAAAACCAATACTGTAATTTTATAATACTGTATACATAATAGAGGAGTCTTTCATCTGAAGAAATCAAGGTGCAATCAACTCTCCCCAGGCATACCCTAAAAGGTTAACTTGTATGACAACATCCATGAGATAACAGCCATTTGTATTTGCTATTGCATTGCTATTAGGACGATGTGATTGAGCAACATCTGATGAGTTTCAGCCCTGTGTAATACACTATCAATCATTTGAGCATTTTTAAATTGTGTATATAAAATTTCTTATATTACTGTAGTCAATATTGCTAATTTAAGGTCTAAGTTAGGCTATTGTCTGCTCCCCACCCATTGTATATAATTTAAAGTGATTCTCTGCTCTGTGTCAGGAAATCTCAGGACCATAGTTATAATATGATAAAACCTCTTTTCAAATGAGTTGCAACACAAAGACAGGAGATCAAAGGTCAGGCTCCAGATTGTAAAGTATTTGTACAGTAAGGAGCTCTATCAGGATGTAGGGGCAAGTGACCACATAACTTTAGAATCATGAGTTATCCTCCAGCAGAAAGCTTTAAACTGGAAGCTGCAATTACTCTGCCCTGATTCATCTGGTTAAGCCTGCTCTGGCTGAAGGCCATCCAGATGTATTACGTTAACAACCTTAACTCAGCTGGTGCTTGGTAATCCTAACCAGGCAGGTTTATACAGAGATTCAGAATTACTGCTGAGTAGACCTTTATTCCCAAAGTATCATCTTGCAAACAAAACAGTTCATAGCTTTTCTGGCTTCTGATATTTGATCCAGTGGCAGAATGACCATGATAGGTGGACTTAAATCAGTTATAAAAAATATTGAGTCTAACTCTGGGCTTGTCCTGTGGCCTGGTTCAAGTGACACAGAAAGCTTATTTTGATCATGTAGTGGTCCTCCTTCTCATCTCCCTCTTCTAGTGATTTCCTCACATAAGGACACAACAAATGGCAGTTCAGGCAGTCAATGGCACCTATTTCGTACAAAGTACTAAAGGTAGAATTAAAAGTTTTGGAAATCCTGGAAGTGGGGGGGAATTGTATGACATCCTTACCCACTGGCAACTGAACCATAATTTACCCAATTTTATGGGTTCTCATTACACATTGAAGTAGAACCAGATGTAGCTAGGCTGAGTTTATACCACAAGTTAGATTAGAATGCAATTGGCAATTTTGAATTTTATTTCAGTTAGGAAATTATTCTGCTCAATGCTGTTACCTGCAAATTTTATAAATTATCAAATTTCTTTATTCAAATCATTAAAATACTAATAGTAAAAGTTCTGTTCTTCCTCAGTTGATATTAGCATTTTGTCATAATTGGCCACTATGCTACCTCTTCATTTTTTATTTTGAACATATCTAAAGAAACCAATTTTGTTGTTTTTAATGTTTCCTAGCTTCACCTCATTTTGAACTTTGTCTTTCCTAACACAATTCTAGACTATTTGTGTATAGTTTTCCTTGGTGACCTGGGACTCTTTCCATTCCTATATTGCATGTGTTCTTTTTCATTTTCAAATTAAAGCACTGTGATGTGAGTTGCAGTTAAAAATAAAGTCTCTGTCCTCAGAACAACAACATGCAGACACGATTTTGCATATCACTCCCCCTTTATAATATCCTTTGCTTCCTTTTCAACTTACAATATAGAAACATATATTTTTGAAGATGTTCTTGCAGATTTAAATTGTTTAAAAGAAACAGACTTAACAAAAGAGGTGGTGTTGTTCTATATATAATAACTAGATCTCTACCGAAATACAGAACAATGATGAAAAACATATTGAATGCAATGAATGGGTTTGAATCCAGTCAGAGGAAATATGTGAACTTCTTGCTGGTCAGTTAATTAAGATATATAGGAAGCACACCACAATATTAATGGGGGACTTTAACTAGCCAGACATCAACTGGGAGACAAACTCTGTACCTAGTGGAAAATCAAACGGATTCCTCACAAATCTAGCAGACAACTTTGAACTTCTATCCCAAATGATAGAAAAGGAAATTAGAGGGTCAGCCATACTGAACTTAATTCTCACTAACAGATTAAATGATAGAAGGGGTTGAAGTAACAGAAACATTGGAGGGTGGGACCATGCAGTATTGATATTCAACATTATGTAAGCTCAAGCAAAGGAACCAAGTCAAACTGGAATCTTGCACTTCAAAAAACTGATTGGACAGTTGGAAAGAGCTTGAGAAGAAGGGCACATATCTAAGGCAGAATATCAGCAAATACCAGAAACTGCAAAGATGAATTCAAGAAAGCTAAGGGTCAGATTTTGTCACAAAAGTCACAAATAACAAAGCTGCTTTCAGCATGTAAAAAAAACCAAAGTCAAGGAAACAATTAGTCCATTAATGGGTGAAAAGGGCAAGAAGAAGGTGGATGAGAAGCAAGAAGCAAGCAGATTTGCTTAATTCATTTTTTGCATCTGTCTTTAGACAAAAGGAAAAAACAATCCAAGCTAATTAAAAAATACTGTAAAATTCAGACTAGGAGTGCCAAGTCAAAATAAGAGAATGGTAAGAGGACAAACACCTATCCACTCTAAACAAGTTTAAATCATCAGGACCAGATTGATTACACCCAAGGTTCTGAAGGAATTGGCATTTGTTTTGATCTCAGAAAAAATAAGCCATATCTTTCAAAAATCCTGGAGCCCTGGGGACCAGATAACTGGAAGAGGGCTGATGTAGTTCCCATCTTCAAAAAAAGAAAAAATGGATCCAGGAAACTATATAGACGTATCACCTTGACATCAATACCTGGAAACATTCTAGAAAAGATAATTCAAGCAATGAATTTGCGAATACCTTGAGGAAAACAAAGTCATAACTACAAGGCAACATGGGTTTTTCAAAAAGAGATTATGCAAAAAGAATCTTATTCCATTCATTGACAAAGTGACAAAATCTCCAGTAATGGAGGCCCCGTGACTCGGAAGACAGGGTTTTATTTTGGGAATCTTTTTTAAAGAAAAGGTAGGCAGCACCTTGCAGATTGCCCTTGGACATTTCTCCTTTGTGTATTTTAAATTATTTTAATTAATTCCCATTTAAATTTGGCTATCTTAATTTGCAATAATATTTCAGAGCCCTATAGATATTTTTAGAAAATAGAGACACTGGCAACTTTTCTAAGAGAATCATAGGGAAGCATAATGAACCAGGAATAAAATCAGCTTGTTTTGCATTTTCTCTTCCTCTTTTTATCTGAGTTCTTTAAAAGCAAAAGAGTAGTTGGTGAACTAGATGGCAGCACCTAATCAGCCTAGACTGGTCTTGAGAAGCTAAGCAGAATCTGATCTGGTTATGAGACCACCAGGAAATCTGAGAACTGCAGAGACTAGAATGGCAAGTCAAAAAATAAATTGCAAAAAGCGAATAGCAAATCACATATGCATAGTTGCCAAGGAAGTAATAGGTCCATGTCCAGGTAGCAGCAGGAATCAAGCCTGACAGAGAGAGGACTTGATTTTATTGAAAGAGATGATGAGTAAACTGAGTTTTCAGTTGCAGTATCCCAGGTAGTCTGTAAAGGGACAGTTGTATCAATAAAGAATATGGAAGAATATGGAAGAATATGTGTTGTACAGCCAGTTATAACAGTCATCTGTAGCAGGGAATAAATGACTTCAGATAGCAGATATATGAAATCTGGTACACTGGCTTCCTTCCTGTTAATTGCTACATGCAACCATTTAAGATAAGTTGGCAGCATATAAAATATAAAATAGTCCATGGGCATAATAGTCCATTTTGAAAAATGCTTGTAAAAGGATTAGTTAGCATCCATCCTTCTGCTTTGTTGTGGCAGTAACCTACTCAGGCATTAGATAGAAATCGTTTGTGTTGGAAATATTAGGCCACCATAAAATTCTAACTTTAGTGTGCAATGTTATCTCAAACAGAATATTAGAGAATAATCCACTCAGTAGTCGTATGTATGCTATGGAAGTAGAAGGAAAAACTAAGTTCCTTCTGGGAGAAGCTCAATCTTATTTAAGTGTTGATTTCTGACATGCAGCAATTGCAGCCCTTATCAGGCCTCTTCCTATGCTTAAAGAGGGAACCTTCCAAAAAGGAATTGGAGAGGCAATAAACACAGAGCTTGTGTTAAAAGTATTAGCCCATTTTCTTTCAGCACAAATGGATTCAAGCAGTTGCATCCAGAAATACCTGCTATTGTCAGTGAACAGGATCATATATAATTTGGTACATTTGGAGGTGGTTTACTTATAGTGGTATGAATTTATAGGACCTTTCCCCTCCATAGTAAAGCCTATTCAAATACCTGGCTTACATTAGAGACATTCTGGTGTAATTCTCAAAGGTGCTCTCCACAGACAGCCTGGTGAAAAATGTCTGTCATAAATAAATAGATTTTTTTTATCATGAACAAATTTACAGTACTCAGTAATGTCTGTTCTGTTGGTACCTGCTTCGCAACAACTATACTTATAGAATTCAGATTCTTAACTTGGAGAGATGATAGTTGTTTACCATATGATCTGTGTCATCTTATCATGTGTAAGAAAATTACAGTTCTCAATATAGCTTAATTTCTTTTTAAAAAGAGGAGAGGGAATTCTGTGCAGTTTAAATCTGCTTTTAATCTTGTCAGCAGTGTCTGTTCCCTATCCCCATCCCAAAAGTCAAGGTGACGATTCAGATACGGCTTGGGGCTTAACAGTTCTAATTTCAAGATATCACTTGTCACTGAAGCAACAAATTACGTTTAAAAGGGCCTGCTGCTCATGGGAGACCTGAGTTTATCTCCTATCCAGTTAGGTCTGTCAATTTCATAGAGGTTGGCAACTTTCTTGACTTCATGAAGATAATTTGAAGTCCTGAAGAGTTAATATTTTTATCAACACTGTGAATGATAATACAGTTAAAATCCATCCCTATTTTGAGGATGATTTCCAAAAATGCTACCATCAGTTTTGAACTGATGAGAATGGATACATAACTCAAAGTCTTTGCTATTCTTTTCCTTCAGGAAAAAAAATAGTATTAAAAATGGATTGCCACTGTCTGCAGATTGAGGAAATCCACATGGGAATGCAGAGTCCTCCCGACTCTAGAAAATTATCTCATAAATAATAGTCATTTAACCTCTAGTCTGCTGCAATAAAAAAGGAACTTTGTTAAATTTTTGTCATATTATTTTGAAAACTTAGTTTCTCAGAAACTAAAGTTCAGTAACATAGTGTTTAAAGATTACAATTAACAAGACCATTTAGTAGAAGTGTGAACAATGTCTATGAGGCTTAATTATGCCACTTATTTATCAATTTGGTGCTTTTTGTATATAACATCCTTTCAACTTGACAAATTTGCAAAGAATGGAATGGTCCACTCTTTAAAGATTGAAAACTAGCAAAGTTATTCGTAGAGTAATAGGAAAAAATGAAGGAGAAGCATAAAATGTTAGACTGTGTGATTAGATCTCTTAAATTAGATATCCATGGTTGGATTTGGCTCCAGAAGACGACACAATTGGATTATGCCACAGACTTTATGGAAAGCAGGTATAAAATTTTCATCTCTTTAGTTTTTTATACTTTCTTCAGTCATGCAGCCATGTTATACCAATGCAGCTATGGTCTGAATGCCTTGTTCTGTACATGAAGCAAACACATTGTGACTTAGCATTCAGCCATACCAGTTTGGTCTGGATTAAATGAAATCTAGAACCATTGGACTATTTTTGGTTTTGGGCATGAGAAATTTTTGGGGGACCTTTGGGGGTATTTACCTGTGCTCTTTCCTTTTGTACTGCTGCTTTCGTCTGCCTGTTCCTTCCCCGTCTTCGTAGCACTAAGGGAAAATGTACTTGCTAAGCAGTATTGGCCTATCAGGATGCTGAATGCAGCCTGTGATTACTGTTTTTCTCTTTCTCTCACATCCATCAGTCTTCTCTTCAACTCCTGAGCATACCTGATTATATTGCTATTCACCACCATATCCTATTGCTGATTTTCCCTTTGGTTCCCCTATCTGGTCTCTGTTGCTTCTGACTGTGTTTCCTTGGTATCTTGCATATTTCTTTGTTGTGTCATCTCTCGGTCTGGCTTTTCTTTTTTTTACCCATTCGGATTATGCCCTTTTCCATTCCTATATGAGATTTCCCAGCCTATTTGCTTTTCTACCCCTTTGAAAAGAAAAATGTTCCATGATATTTATTCTAAAAATAATTCTTTAAAAAGGTTAGTAAAAAAGAGAACAGTGACATTAAGATCTTTCTAGTCTCATGTACTACTAGAAAGTAAAATGTTGTCTCCCTCCACTTCTTCCTAGTGGCCTCAGCATGAGATAGATATGGCATATGATAAAGCATATGCTTCTAACAACCAGCTGCTTTTTGTTCAATCAATAGAAGAGGTTAATAATAAAATAACTACCCTGTTTCCCCCAAAATAAGACATCCCTTGATAATAAGCCCAATTGGGCTTTTGAGAACATGGCAATAAGGCCAAGTGCTTATTTAAGGGTTAAAAAAAATATAAGACAGAGTCTTATTTTCGGGGAAACACAGTACATGTAATAAAGAAAAAAATGTTGCAATATAAATAAATTGACCTTATCTATGTTTCAGATATAGTTATCAAAATACCATACAAAGTCCACTGATCCTCGGACCAATAATAGTTGTAAAACCTAGATCAGTTTACTCTGTGAATCTAACCAAAGAGGTTAAATTGTCTAGTAACCAACAGCTGAGAAACTGAAAAAGGGGGGAAGGGGCGGAATTGTTCCTGAACTGAAAACTGTTTTTATGATATATCCATATAAATACTTCTAAATACTTCTTGAGTAACTTATTAATTGCTTTACTGAATAACTCATCAGCATACATTTCCTTTTAATTAGTAAGGTGATTGCTGATGAAGTACAGATTATTTAATCACTCCAAAATGCAGTTCCTCCCAAAGCCAGAAATTGTAGTGATGCCAGTATTTCAAGCCCAGTACCATCTGAAACCATGGCTTGAGTTTTTACATAATAATGGCAGCCAAGGTTATAGAGCTATTTGAATGTTTTTGTTTCTCATGTTGTAGTAAGAGCATTCAGGTTTCAGCAATCTCTAGAGACTGAATAATATTGTGTTCTCAGCATTGGTTAATGCAGAGGTGGGTAATTATGACTCTTTCAAGACCTTTGGACTTCAACTCCCAGAATTCTTGAGCCAATCATGATGGCACAGGAATTCTGGGAATTGAAGTCCACAAGTCATAAAAGAGCCATGATTGCCCACCCCTGGACCGTTAATCCATCAAACCATGATTAAACATCCTTCAATGTGAACATATTTGAACTAAACCTCTTACTGTTGCAACAAAGCATAACAAGCAGGGAAGAGTGTTAGATTTGATAACCTAAATGGCCCGTTCCAACTTGGTAATTTTGTGATATATTAATTATTACTTGAAATTTCACAATTGGAAATCATTAAAATGCTGACACTACATTTTCCCCATTGCCTTAGATGCAAATAAAGTAATTAGTGTACAAGTATAATGTATAATGGGACTGTCTTGAAATATTTATGTGATTAGAAGTGAGTTGTTGAACTGAAGAAGCTTCTTGGATGAGAAACCAAACATCTTCAAGCAAAAAACAAAAGTCCAGTTGCCTTTTGAAAAAGCTCCTTTGGGACATTTCTGTGATTAGCATTTGTAGATTTTCCTTTTGGTAGACCTGAAAGATCCATGAAGAATAAACCTATTTTCCAGTGCGCTGCTTGGATAATCTCTCATCTATTTGCCAGAGACTGAGTGTAGGTTTTTTCTTTTGACCATGCCTCCTCTGCTCAGCTAAGCTTCAGTTGTTTCACTCAGTCTAGCTAAAGAGACTTGTGTTTCATTGCTCTGGCAATTAGATAGTGTTAGATTACTCACAGCTTGGATTATTTCTTCAGCTTGGAATTTTGACTTTTGTTTATTGGGAGCTGCCAACATTGCTGGGACTTGAGGCTTCAGCAGCCATTCCTCCGCTGCTGGTGATGTGTGGGCATCCCTGGTGATCCAGGTCGCCTGCCTCCACCCAGGACTTCATTGGGCAGCATTCCGGAGTTCTGTCCCTTTTCTGGGCACCTCTGAATTTGACTTGGCCACTGGTGGGTAAGCTGGTTTCCCGGTCTGCTGGCATAATGGCCACCGCCAACAAAGCTCTATTCTTGTGGGCGGTTCCGGAGTCACTGCCCAGCTCACTGGGACAAACTGTGGTACAGGTACAGCTTTGCAGCACTGGGATGGCTTTTAGCTTTGCACCAACTTCACTCGTCCATGGAAACTGGTGGCTTTGGAGAGCGGTATTTTTGTTGCACTTCCGCCATTTTGTGAGGACTAGGCCTCCTGTGGAAGCGCTCTGTGAGCCTTGCTGCTCTCACGCCATTAAAGTTGTTTGCCGGCAAGTCGAAGAAATTTGTGGGCACATGGCGAAGTGGCACTTAGGGAGTCGAGTTCGACTCCCACACCATGAAAGCCTGAGGGGAGACTTGGCCTGGTGCTGGGAGGGTGAGTTTGGTTCTCGTGCCATAATTTAAACTGTGGGTGATCGCAGTGGCACTGACAGGACGGTTTGCAGATTTTGTGCCAAAAGATCAAGCTTCCATTGGCCTGCAGTTTGAGTGCAGCAGTGATGATAGCTGGGAGAGCAGTTTTTTACAACAGGCTCCTTCTCCCACTACTTGGAGCAACTGGATTTCAGGCTACTTGACCTGGCCTGTCAGGAATCCTTTGTCCCAGCACTTCCTCGCAGGGAGGTCCTGATCCAATATAAATTAAAAAAACAAACAGTTGGCCACATCATGGCACACTCTAATTTGTCTTCAGATGTGGAGCAGGCAGTTAGCCCACCCCCCCAGCCCACAGGTCTTCTAACCCTAGGAGTTATAAGACAGCCACTAGGAGTACTGCAGGAAAAAACAAAGCTGCTACTCCTGTGCCCTCCAAACGGGCCTCTGTTCTGGACAAGGATGCGAAAAGACGGCACAAAGCCTTGGAAAGGCAATTTTCCAAGGCCCAAAACACAGAGCATCAAAGGGCTTCTGCCACTGAAGCAAATTTGTCGGGCTGTGAGAAATTGCCTCTTCTCCCTCCACATTGAGGGGAGGAGTTGCAGACTTGGTCACCAGAAGGTACTGGTGCCCACCAACAATCTGTGATTGCAAGTTCCTAGGGTGGTCCTTTTGTCTTACCTGGAATGACAGCACCTGGGTCACAGATGGCACCCGCTGTTCAACATGTGGCCCCCAAAGCAACCTTCACCCCGACGGGAGGGGCAGGAACCTGGTCCATCCAAGGTTTGATTTCTGAGACCCTCTCAAAAATCCTGGCTGCAGGGATTCAACAGGATAATCAATTGCCCTCCCTGTCGGCTAATGTACAATCGCAGGCTCCAGCATATATACCTCCTACACCTGGTTCTCCTCTTCAACAGAAGTCAGTCCATAGTGCAGATTCCTGGTTAGGGAATAATGTTACCAGATAGACTGGCCTTTACCGGTCTCTTTCGCCTCTCCATCTTTAAGTCTTTACTTCATAAAGCTAAGGTAATGACTAATATAGGAATTATGGAGAGTCCAGATGACCAAGTTCAAGGGACATCTAATCCACATGAAGACCTGTTCATGGTACCAAAACCTGAATGGGAGTTTATTCCTTGCCCCAAGCTTTTTGCCTAGGTGATACAAAGGCCATGGAGTCAGCCTGGCTCTTTGGCCACTCCTAGTGGGCATGACATAAAACTTTACTGTTCTGCTCCCAATTTGGAGGAGCTTCTTCAATTGCCCTCTGTGGATGCTCCTGTGGCTAGTCTAACATCTTCCATGTCCTCTCCAATGACATCATGGATGGACTTAAGATGGAGGACAGGAAGGCTGAGCTTTCCTTCCGCAAAACCCACCAGATGGCCGTTTGGGCCATTAGAGCGACAACATTTGCCTCATTTTTTAACCGGGCATCTTTAATATGGCTTTGCCAATTACAGGAACGGCTGCCACCAGATGATACAAGACTGCACCAGGACATAAATTAATTACAGCCACCAAATATTCTGCCGACGCATCCTTGGATGCAGCAAAATTCGCTTCTTGAGCATTGCCCTCTACAGTGACCTCTCTGGCTCTTATGGCTACGCCATTGGAGAGCAGATATAAAATCAAAGTGGAAGCTTGCTTCGGCCCTGTATAAGGGATCTGCTCTTTTTGGAGAAGCATTAGGCCCAATTCTAATCGAAGGTAAGGACAAGCGGAAAATGCTGCCTTCCTCTTATAGGAGGCCGGACTACAGGTATTCACAACAGCAGCCCTTTCGGCCTGATTCCGGACCCAGCGGGTCGCAACCCTACTCTCAAGGCTACGACCACACGTCAGACAGGTTGGCCTTTAGGGATCGGGGCAGACGCCAACCTCCAGTGAAGAGACCATTTCAGGGGGGCCAGTAACAGGCCTTGCAGACGTGGCTAGTGACTCCCAGTTTCCTCTGCCTATTGGCAGTCGTCTACAACATTTCCACCATCAGTGGGAGAACGCTTGGGTTCTTCAGATGGTGGGGTACAGCCTTACCTTGGAATTCCGCTCCA
>JANHFM010006060.1:17973-28351 GCA_032468115.1 Grayia smithii | reverse complement strand
CATTATACAGATTGAGTAGAGGTGTGAGTGAGTGAATTGTTTCGGGATTATTCATGTTTTCTGGTATCGTCTTCCTTCCATTTAAAGTATCCAGTAAACTGGAGTTCTTTGGGCAGTTTGTCAATTAAAAACTGAAAATATAGGGGAATAAAGCAAGGAGAGTCAAACAGATCTGATGAATAAAAGTGGATGAATAAAATCCCACATAAAAGGATCTGCAGGAGAGGGAAGAAAAAAGATAATGATGATTTTACCAATTAAGCAAGAAGCAAATGAACATTTGCAAGAAGTGAACAGATGAGGAATCCTAATGCTTTGCATTCCCCAGAGGCTGGAAGAAGAGATGGAGAAAAATAGTAACTTGGACTGAGCTAAATAAAGAATTGGAAACAAATTTAGACAAGGGAGGGAGTTGAGAATATGTAGGTATAGGTAGGTAGAAGTGCCAAAAGATTAATTTTCATGTATGTGGTGAACAACTAAAAATAATTTACACAGAGAGTTGGTTTATGAAGCAGTTATTCTCAGTCAATAAACTGTTTTACAGTCATTGACCAATTCATAAAAAAAGAGAAAAAGACAAATATTTTAGCTCATAGCAAATAAAACTAAATATTATAATCAATAAATGGTGCAGTCAAAATACAGCATATTTTACAAGCAATAAAGCAAAAATGTAGCCACATTCAGAGAAAGGAAAACAGATCAGACAATAATAATTTAGACAAAATTAATCTGAATTGCCTGGAAATGATCAACAATTATTACAGCGGAGAAATATGTGATGATCTAGATCTCTACCGACTTGTGAGTGATGATCTCTTCTTCAGAATCAAATTATAGAGACACAAAAAGACAAATTAATGGGCGGTGGTGCTGAGGTTGCTCTGTTGGGTAGCAGCTATGAGGAATGACCTCAATCCTGGAATTCTGGATTTTTTAATCTCTTCATGCTTTGATCACTCTAAAACAGAACCATGTTCTCACTGCAAGAAAGCTCATTGGTTAAGCCATTTCTAAGAAGGCAATGGATGGAAAAAAATTTCCTTCTTTTTCGCTATTCTGAGGAAAGAGTTTAAAGATTCTAGATCAAGGCCAGCATCAAACTGAGATACGTAGAAGCATTAAAGGCAGGTTTATACATGCAGAGGCATGCATATAGTGTAACACTGGTTTATCATTTATCTTCCTCTCCAAGAGAAATGTTAAAATCAGCATAAGATGTGGCTTGAGGCTACTTCGATAGTTCTTCACCTAGACAGCCTTTGCCATTTTAATTAGTTTGGTGCCATTGCAAGAGAGGACTACTAATGATGGTAGGGGCAGAAGTTCTGAAAGAAAACAAAGAAAGTTTCAAAGGCTCACATACCTCGTTTTTAAAATATGAAGAGAAGGTTATTTTCCCTTTGTCCTCTTGGAATGAAGCTGTTGTTTCTACTGTGGCTTCTCTTTCCCCCAAAATTGCCAAACAGAGTAATCAAATGTAAATTTTTCTTTTTTTCCCCTTTTCCTCCACCAAAGATTTTTGCATTACTTTTAACAGGAGGGTGAGTTCTGGGCCTCCCCCCCTTTTCACACTCCTCTTTATTTTGGTCTTGTCTGTCCCAGGTGGAGACAAAAAGAGAGATTATAGTGGGGTCCTCTTAAGGCAATTGAACAATTAACTCTGCTCTGTGAGTCATTTCCTAGTTCCCCTTCAAAAGCCCTCTGGGTAAATATTACTGCAGCTGGCATTTGCATGACCAATGTATAAATCTCTTGTTTCAGAAAATGGAGGGGCTGATGGTGGTGGTGGGGGAAGGTTACACTAAGAGAATAACAAAAGTTGTTGGGTTTTTTTACAAACTGAAAAATCCATTATTGTATAAAGTTTTTTTCCCTGTAGTGAAGGCAAGGGTCTTTTTTGCACTGGCATGGATTCAGCCTTTCTCCCCAGTAACATCATTTTTTAAGAGTCTACAAGCCAGCTTCTTGATGACCAACTAGCAACATTGAAAGGATGTTATTTTGTTCCAAAAAGTGTCTCTGACTCACAAAATACTACAAAAACCAGCTCTCTGCTGTCTTCTCCTTGGCATTTAAAGCCCCTTGCATAAGAGCGCCCCAATTTAATTGTATTAGCATGCCAGCCAGGGGGAGCTCGGCTGTGACCACTTAATCCCCTCCTTTGGGCTCAGATTGTTCAAAAAGTGCCTCTGACTCACAAAATAGTACAAAAACCAACTCACAGTTGTCTCCTTCTTGGCATTTAAAACCCCTGGCACAAGAGCGCCCAAATTTAGTTGCATTAGCGTGCCAGCCAGAGGGAGATCTGCTGTGACCACTTAATCCCCTCCTTCGGGCTTTTGCTTTGGGGGCTGCCTTGAAAGAAGCCTTCCAGGTATCATTGTATGGAGTGACATACACTAAGGCAGCTGGAAACCTGCCCTCTAGTAGTACTGTTGAAACTTTGAAGTTGTGCAACACCTTTAGCAAACACTTCCTCATGTGAGGGCATGAATAAAGCTGGAGCACTCAGTACTTGCTTCTCACAGTCAACAGGAGAACTGCTCAGGTTGGCAGGAAAGCAGAAAGAGATTCCTTGCCCACCAGCCAAATCCAGGATCCAAAATGATCCAAGCTCTCTTGGTTACCATATGCTTAACAATGTTTTCATACCAAGGTAAGATGTTTTCTTCAATTTCATTTTTTCCCCATATTCTTACTGCTGAAAGACTATTGTATCTGACAGGTTTCTATGGTTTTCCTTTTGATGATTAACAAGCATTTGTCCCAGATTAGCCAAAAGAATGCTCTCAAAGATTTCATTGTGCTAAAACTACATAGTGGGATTTTTTTTAAAAAAAATTTCAAGCAGGAAACAGATCCTAAGAAAGAAAAGTCCTAAGATCCTAAGAAACAAAGCACGTTCAAGTTAGAGGGAAAGTTTTCCAATTACGTGAGTAAAAATTAGAAGACTGAAAAGGACAGAGAGACAGAGTTTGTGGCAAAAAAATTTCAGGAAGCAAAATACTGAAGGAAAAAATAAATATTTCTCAGTTTTAATTTTCTTCCAGTTGAACTTCTGTAATTAAGCTTGCATAACATTCAGCCCAAAAAAAAGCTAGTGTTATTGTTATCTTCAGAGAATCTTCGAGCTGTACTCAAACTAACGTGACACTACTTAGTACTTTTCTCAGGATAAGATTTTCAGATTTATGCCAGTCGGCAGCACAGAAATACAGATTTTATTTTCCAGTGAGCATAGATGAATATTCTTTAAAATCCATGTTAAGTGTGGCCTTAAACGCTTTCCCTTTCATATTTGGTGGATGTCCGGGCAGGGTTATCACTAATGGGATATACTCAATTATAACCTTGATTATGTGATTTGGGGATTTAGTATATCTATAAAGTCAGTCTGGTTGGTAAATTTAAATAGGGCTCAGTGTAGCGTGCTGGGTCAGGGTGCAGATCTACATTGGTCGTGCTTGTTTTTGATCTGTGGTAAACCTAGGATGTAGGTAGTGCATTCATCCCGATTCCCTTGATCTTTCATCAGCCTTTGAAGCTATCAGCTATGGCATCAAAGGCTGCTGAGGGAGTTGGGAGTGGGAAGGACCACTTTAGGAACATGGTGTGTTTCCATCTTTGGTTTTGCATGGGATGGCACCACTCCATTCAGAATTGATGAACAGTCTGGGGTTTCTTCTGGATTCATAGCTCCTACTCAAGAAGCAGGTGGCAGCTGTGGCCAGAGAGACCTTTGCATAACTGAAAATCTGTGCACCAGTTTTGTCCATTCCTGGGCTTCAAGGCACTGTGCTTGCATTCACTCATGTCTTAGTCACTTCCTGATTAAAGGTAAAGGTTCTCCTTGCAGATATGTGCTAGTCGTTCCTGACTCTAGGGGGCGGTGCTCATCTCCGTTTCAAAGCCGAAGAGCCAGCACTGTCTGAAGACATCTCCGTGGTCATGTGGCCGGCATGACTAAACACCAAAGGCACACAGAACACTGTTACCTTCCTACCAAAGGTGGTCTCTATTTTTCTACCCGCCTTTTTTACGTGCTTTCGAACTGCTAGGTTGGCAGAAGCTGAGACAAGTAACAGGAGCTCACCCTGTTATGCGGCACTAGGGATTCGAACCGCTGAACTGCCGAATGTTTGATAGACAAGCTCAGCATCTTAGCCACTGAGCTACTACGTCCCCTGGTAGAACAGGACCTGCCCCTTAAAGACAGAAAGCCCCTATTCTATTGCCCTTTCACAAGCAACTGGCTCTTCCCCTAGGCACTGGGGGCAGGGTGTTAGTTTGGGAGCTCTAGCATTGGGTGCATACGTTCAATGGCTTGTTTTTTTATTAAGCCTCAATAGTGTTTTAGTAGGTTTTTGCCTAAATAATTATGTGTTTGTCCACTCCTCAGAGTTTCTGGATAGATGGACAGTAGTACAAAGAATGGGGATCCTACTGATGGGGCTTTGGAAGCAGGCATTCTCAATGTCCATCCTGTTCTTTGCAACTCCATCCCAGGAAAACACAATGAATCTCATCTGTCTAGGCTTCAGGACAACTTTGGAGACATTCCTGTTCCAAAGCAGGAAAGTATTTTTTTGATTGAAAGATGGGGTTATTTATATCTTGAGTTGTTTTATTTATTTATGATGTTATCTACTCAGTGCCTATGGGAATGGACAGCATACTGACCATTCCTCCATACATGACCAAGCCAGTGTGGCCCATGGTTAAGGCAGAAGGCTAGAAACCAGGAGACTGTGAGTTCTAGTCCCTCATGCCTTAGGCAAGAAAGCTGGCTGGATGAGTTTGTACCAGTCACTCTCTCTCTCAGCCCAACCCACCTTACAGAGTTATTGCAGGCGGGGTAGGGGTGGGGGGGAATAAGGAAGAATAAGGATTTTACTAAATCAAAATTTGATCAATTATTTCCCAATGAATCCAATTTACTTCCAGTTTGATATCACCAACTTCACTAAAAATAGTACCAACCTTCTTGGAACTGAATGAAATAGCGCGGTCAAATATTATCCATTATCTACAGAAATATACAAGTTGCCTCAGAGCAAGTAAGAGAATTAAATGAGACTCAATTACATTTCTGAATTAAAAAAAAACCCTCTTAAGTCCAAAACAAAAAGCAAAATTAAATTGTTAATTGTATACTTACATCTGTTTGTATTGATCTCTGTGAAACTAGATTCTTTTTGGTCTGCTTGAATATTTCTGTTTCTTGTTGAAGGTTCACGATTGTTTCCATACCGTTCTTTCCACTCCTGTCCAAAAATATACAGAGTGAATACAGACACACACACACACACACACACACACACACTGTATAACACAGTGATTTTAATGTCTGAATTGGCATCATTTGCAAATGAAGAATGAGAGAGTGGAAGAATGTAGCACTCAAAGAAGGGTTCAACACCACACTGCCCATTAAGTCTACTGACCATGCTCCACCTACTAATTAATAAAAATATATTTTTAAATGACTGAAATCTTGTACGATCTCAGATGCTAAGAATGCGTAAATTGTATAAGAGTGTGGTCTTCTCACAGGAGATAGCTGAAATCTCATGAGAACTGAAGATGCTTCAGTATTTGGGGCATTTATAAAAAGAAAGGCAGCCATGTTCAAAATACCAGCATCTAGTACCAAAAAGGACTAGTTACAAAATACCAAGGAAATCTAGCAATTATAACCAAATGATTATAATATAATACTGCTCAGAAAAAGAAACCAATGTTTTATGCAAAATGTAATATGCTACCTATTTTTGCCAATTTAGGATTGGATTCTCCAAAGTTAATATTACTAAACTTTTACTGCTTAGAGAAAATATATTAAACTGTTGAACATACCCGTCTCCTGTTATCACCATCTTCCTGCCTTTGCCGTTTTCTCTTTTCTAGAGAGAAAAATGTTTTCATTTAGATGTACAGCGATTTTTTTTTTAAAAAAACCCACAACTTAATATACACTTTCAATGAAATCAGTTTTCTTCCATTAAGAATTACAAACTTTGGGATCAGAAGAAATGCATGATAGTTTAGTACGTCCCCTTTCTGTTGTAACTGCATGATGGTCGGAGGAGCCAGGTGGTAGCTTCTCTTTGGAAGACTATGTTCAAGTTTCCTGATCAGCAAAAAATGTGAGGCACTACTGAGTAGTGGAGCCAAGAAAGTATAAATTGGACATGCTTTGGAAGTGAACAGATTCAAAACACTAATCTTTTCCACTGTGAACATTCAAAACGCTGTCTATTCTAATCCAAAGAATTGTCTATTTTCTCTCTTTCTATCCCTTTACTTCTGTACATAAACAATAACAGGGTTGTCAAACCTAAGGCCCGCGATGCTTAGATCTGGCCACAGCCCTCTCACGCCCCATTTTGGCCGGCAGGGTGCTGCGGGAGGCATCCATCCAGTCTCTCCCCATCTCCCCCCCACCCCCGGCCCGGGGAGAACTATAATGCAGATCCCGCCGTCAAAGAAATTCAGTTTGACACCCCTGATGTAGAACATGGGAGAAAGGGGCATCGGGGCCAAATTCCTTGTTTTTTGCTCAGTAAAAAATTCCCCACGTGGGAAACAAATGATTGCAATTCCAAAATCCTGTCTAAAACTGGAACGAAAGTCACGATGCAAGTAGAATGAAGGCTAAGGCTAAGCCACTATTCACCTCTACTCTTCTACTGTAGATTTTGCACATGTACATTAGAAGAGTTATTTATGTGTTAAGTCGAAGATGCACAAAGCAGAATTAGGAGCCTGCATTTGTTAACAATGTAAGGATGGAGATACTACATTTGCCTTAAAACTACAGAGAAACTAGAAGATGTATCAAACAACATTGCATGCATGTAATGTATCTTTATGTATCATTGGAACTAATGTCAATATAGAGCCAGGTGGTAGGTGAATCTATAAACGGGATTTTCAGAAGAGTTGGGTCCTCCCTACTTACGTGCAAAACACAACAGGCCTGCTTCTTAGTTGTTGAAGTTATTAACTATCAAGGAAGTTGCGCATCATTAAAAAATCATTAAGCGGTGCTGACCGAGCTAAAAGAGTCTATTCATCATGTCCTTCTCTGCAAGAGCAGAGGTTGACCTTTTTTGAAGACAGAATACAGTTGAGATACATATTTGATACTGGCATCCATGGGGCTCTTTGAACTTTGTTGTTTTCCTGCAGACAATTTATTACCCAAACTAGATAACTAGTGCAGTAATGATGCCACCTAGTTTGAGTAATGAAAATCGCCCCAAAACAGCCAACTCAGAAGGTACCAAAGATCTGTCATTTCAACCCTAAACTACAAATAATCTCCTTTATTGGCATATTTGATATACCCCAGGAAGTTAATTCTTTAAAAAATGGGAATAAAGGAGTAATGTTTAAAATTCCAAAGTTCTGTATTAGAATGACCACAAAAAGCATCTCTTGTACCTCTTCTGATTAACTCTTTTCCTTCATCTATTAAGTCTGAAGTCATCTCATTGTCTCCCATGAACTGCTGGAATCCCAGAAGATTCAAACACCGAGTTCCTAAACTGGAAAAACAAATCATTGCCAAACAATAAAAACAAACAGAACAAAATAAGGATATTTCTTGCAACAACTAGAAGGGACTTGTAATCCAATAAATAGGCACAATTATCACAGTGGAGGGGAAATATTGATTTTGTGTAGCTAAGGCTACCTGTTGATTGCCCCAAATGCTTCTCAAGAATGAAATAACTTGCTAAGTCTAGAATCACCTGTACTAGACAGAACTTTACGTGGCATTTTATGAAATTACTGCTATGGAAGAGGAAAGGGGGGGGGGGAGGAAGGGCAAAGAAACAGCTTTTTCCAAATCCATAGCCACTGGCCCAATCCAATGTCAACAAAAAGAAAACGATGATTTCACAAACTATATATGAATTAAAATTAAGAGTCAAGAAAGATAAAACATAAAATATGTTTAAAATATATATTTAAAACATATGAATTAAGCAGGGCCGTCTTAACAGCATAATGGGTCCCTGGGCAAAGCAGTGTACTACAACTACTCAGAGTTGTACAATAAAAATGTAAACTCTTAAAATTTCTCTGTCAGGAAAAGGAAGGAAAAACTCAAACTGATGTGAAAGCTCGCTCTATTTTTTTTTCAACATTTTCTGAACTGGCTGAGAAAGGCCAATTCACTTGAGAAAGGAAGAGCAATTTCAGAACACACAATATCCAAACAATACAACTTTAAAAAAAACCCCTGTTTCCTACCTGAAGTAAGTAGCAATGCAGAGAATGACAACCAGCATGGGATAATAAATGTAAAAGCCATCTGCTATGAAGGACAATACTTTCATCGATCCCATAATCTGGGAAGCAAAAAGCAATGGATGTTAGCAAAGCCAAGTTTTGTTTTATTTTTTTGCTCAAAATATTTTATATACTGATATTAAATAAGGTCTGCCTTTAAAATCCGTAATTTTAGACAGTATGTGTTCTGTGGACCATACTCATTATACCATACAAAATAGGATTATAATTTGATACTGCAGAGAATGGTGTATTTAATGTTTTTTTAAATAAATCTATCAATATAAATTAAGAAAGGAAGAACATTTTATGTCCGATATTCATCTTCAAATACCGTATATTAAAGAAGTAAAAACAATTGCACAACCTCAAAATTGCAGCTATTAACTCAACTCTCTGGTTGCGGTTCTCTGCCTATAGAAAATGGCATAGTATAAGATAAGCCTGACTGCTGTTTTATTACCCAAATGGCTTTTTTTGGTCTTTTAATGACCCCGTAATCCCTTACATCGGGGTGGAGTCGGGGCAACTGAATGGAGCAGAGTGTTTACTGGCCGGATGCCCTTCCTATCGCTAATGCAGAGTTCGCAGCAGATAATTACTCACTGTATCCAGAGAGAGAAATATCTGCCACTACCTAGGATTGAACTCACAGCCTCCTGATCATGAGGTGAGAGATCCACCTCCAGGCCACTGCACCACTCAATTACCCAAATGGAATGATTTGTATAAATAAGAAGAGAATGTATAAGAAAGAAGAGAATCGGTGACTGTGGAAACTCTGACTAAGTACGGTCAGGTATTCACTGGAGAAAGCCAGACTGCCCTCCAACTTCTGCAGGCAAACTCAGAGCTCAGGCATGCTGAGACAAAAGGATTCATATGTGGTGCTGGAAAACTGACTGGATTCAACCATCTTCATTTTTTTGTCATCTTTTGATACACGATAAATGAAATGTATAACAAAGAGCCTCCCAACTTACAAACCAGAGCATTTGGAAGGAATCTTAATTCCCAGTTTTTCTTTCTAAAACAGTGTTTCTCAACCTTGGCCACTGGAAGATGTGTGGACTTCAACTCCCAGAATTCCCCAGCCAGCTCTGCTTATAGGGGTATATAAGGCTTGTTCCAGCAATGAAAAGGGTCCCTGCCCTGAGCTATTTTTTCTCTACAGGGCGTTCTCGACTTACAACCACAATGGGGCCCAACAGTTTATGTTGTTAAGTGAGACATTTGTTCAGTGAGTTTTGCCCCCATTTGGCCACCGTTGTTAAGTGAATCACTGCAGCTGATAAATGAATAACCCGGTTGTTAAGCGAACACAGCTTCCTCGTTCCCTCTGGTTTGTCAGGGTCACAAAAAGGAGATCACATGACCACAAAGTTTGGGAGCATCTCCTCCCATTGTTTCACTCCCATTTTCTGGGGGGAAAGTCGTACCCGATTTGGCGGTGAGGTGGGAAGCTTCAGCTCTCCCAGAATGACTTTGTGGCGAGGGCCAGCTCAGGATGGGGCCACTGGAGCACCGTCCACGGATAAGGGATTTGGCAGGAACGTAGTCACGGGATCGATCCGCCACCATTTCATCCGAGGAGAGCCAAACTCTGGGCTATTCAAGAGAGAAATTTCAGTGTGCATAAAATGCATTTGTCAGCAGGAAAAGCAAATCTGTACTACCAGCGGTCAAGGGAAGGGGCGTGGCCTAAATCTGCACCACCCATGAAAGAACATGGGTGTTGTGGCCTGCCAGCAGCCAGCGGATCTGGCAGCAAATTTGGAAGTGAAGAGGTTGGGGAGGAACATGTGCCGGACCTGGAGTCTGGGGAAGGCTCTGATGAGGGCTCTGCGTCGGAGGCAGAGAGGGGGCCAGGGCTGTATGACAGTTATCAGCTACCTTCGGAGTCAGACATCAGTGAGGCAGGCAAACAGCTGGAGCCTGTTCCCAGTGTGTGCATGTGCAGAGTTGCCAGACGAAAGGAAGAGCTAAAGAACAAGGGTCGACTTGGGAGTAAGGCCACAGGTGGACGATGAACGGCCCCTCCCAGAGGGAATAAAAGAGGAGCAAAAGGGGA
>JANHFM010006060.1:0-12983 GCA_032468115.1 Grayia smithii | reverse complement strand
TTGATGTATCTTTAAGAGTGTGCTGAGTGGTAATAGGCTGAGGTTTCTCAAACGGCCATAAGAGGGAGCCAGAAACTGGTTAACTCTATCGCTCATTGCTGTAATAACTCTTGTTCATTGTGTATTGCTGTTGGTGTGTTGTTAACTGTTTGATACTGTTTGACTGATTTGATTGTGTATGACTTTGGACTGTTTTACCTGAGTTTGCTTTAAGTATTGCCGAAAGTAAAAACTATTTTATACTATTCAGTGCCTCTGTTTATTGGTTTGTGTTATCATCACAATTCTCACTCTGCTCCACTGCGCTCACTCATTCTCCAAATGGGGGATTTACCTCAACAAGTATTTATATCAGTTAATAACAGGGAATTCCCACTGACGTTCATTACCCAACTAGGTAACATCATCAGTGATAGAAGGGATTTGGGCTTACCCTGCTGTTTGATGAGAGTTTTCTTGGTGATTGGTAAGCCACTTGTATATTAACAGACCAAACCCTACTGCCTTCTAGCACTGATGATGTTACCTAGTTGGGTAATGAAATGTCTGCAAAAAAACCCAACCACCCCCAACCAAGCTCGGAGAGCAAAAAAGACCGAACAATTTAAGTATCACTGCCAATCAACGGAGTCACAAACATTTCAGAATTGTGGTTTTCAGACCACACTATGCATGGCTAGGGGAGACATGATAGCAGTGTTCCAATATCTCAGGGGCTGCCACAAAGAAGGGGAATCGAGCTGTTCTCCGGGGCATCTAAGGGAAGGAGGAGGGGCAATGGGTGATCAAGGGGAGGGACAGCCTAGAACTAAGGAGAAATTTCCTGACAGTTAGAACAATTCACCAGTGGAAACACCTTGCCTCCAGGAGTTGTGAATGCTCCAACACTGGAAGTTTTTAAGAAGATGTTGGATAACCATTTGTCTGAAGTGGTGTAGGGTTTCCTCCCTAAGCAGGGGGTTGGACTAGAAGACCTCCAAGGTACCTTCCAACTCTGTTATTCTATTTGGGATTCTATTTTCAATGATACTATCTAGAAATATATTCCAGGCACCAGAGAGGCTAGACACACAATCAAAGCCTCCCAAATTCCCAGGCTGGCCTAAATGATATATTATTTGGAACACTGTGTGGGTCCCACTACTCTATCATATTTGAATACCTATGTAAAGATTTTCCAGGGACATTGTCCAATGTACAAATTTTCCAGGAATGTAGAACAAGAAAAGACAGGTGCAATTGTTGGCCATAGGTGGTTACTAAAGTGTACATGCAACCTAGTATAGCCAAATTACTACACCCCTCTTGGATCTAATGCAAAACAAATCCAGTGCAGTGGTATGGTCTGAGGAGTATCAGGCTGCATTTGAACAGACATCTGCTCTATTGGTGTGATTATAGGGAGCCCAATACAAAGAAGCTTGTCTTGATCTCTTGGGACTATAACTTTAAATTCAAATACATTCAAGAGAAAACAAAGTGTTGGGTCAAATATCCAGAGGTGTCTTTGAGGAGGTCAAACAAGGAAGGGAGCTTTTGGATTATTTGCTTTAAATGAAATGCAGGGGCACTACTCTCTCACATATATTATGTTATCCTACTTGCATGTTTTGGTTATACTTCTGCTACAATTTCACATGTATTGAACATATGCCATTCACATTATCTAACTACCTGCTTATGAAGCTTCACTAGGTTTTTCTCTGTTGGATAAGTATTGGATCTTTCTTCAAAGTCTTCATAATCATCCATGTTTCGACCCATCCTATCCTGATATTCTGTAGGACACTGAAATTAAAAGAAAATATATTGCAGTCTGTATCAAAGTCTCTATATCAAAGCCTAGCAGTAAGCTCATTTGAAAAAAATAATGATTTGCTCTTCTCTTATTATACATGAGTTCTTATTTTCCTTCTTTTTATCCAAAGTTTCTCTAGCAAAGAAGAAAACAGTGGGCTACCTTGTTTCCTTGATCCGTAAACTAGGAATCTAAATAGTTCCTATTACAGAAATACAATCATATCATTTCAGATAAAATTCTGATTACAGGTAATCCTCAACTTGACTTATGAGCCCAAAATTTCCATTCCTAAGCGAGACAGTTGTTAAGTTAATTTTGCCCTGTTTTGGATCCTTTCTTGCCACAATTGTTAAGCGAATCACTGCAGTTGTTAAGTTAGTAACATTGTCATTAAATGAATCTGGCTTCCCCATTGACTTTGCTTATCAGAAGGTCACAAAAGGTGATCACAAGACCCAGGGACACAGCAATCATCATCAGTATGAATCAGTTGCCAAGTGCCTGAAGGTTGCAAAATGTGACCATAACACCAGGATGCTGCAACCTTCATAAATACATGCCAGTTGCCAAGCGGCCGAATTTTGATCATGTGACCATGGGCCTGCTGCAACCATCATGTATGATAAACGGTCATAAGTCTCTTTTTTTCAGTACCGCTATAACTTCAAACAGTTGTTAAAGGAATGTTGGTAAGTTGAGAACTACCTGTAACCCTGCAGGAATATTTTTGTCTGAAAGTCCTAAGCTTTTGTGTGGCTTGCCTTTTCTTCTGGCAATGGCAGTATAGAAGTGAAAATATTGAAACTAGTAAAGGTCTTTCTCCTATGCTATTTGCCATGGCTATTTGCAGTAATTTTTCTTCTGATTGCTAAGTGATCGAATGTCCACTTGGCAAATGCCAGTAATAGGGGGCATGACCTGGCACAATAAACCCATTGAGACGAAGTCAAGACATCCTACTGTCTCTACTGAAAAACATAAGGGAAAATATCCTTTACCCAGACTTGAATTAGCCTTCTTATGCTGCACTGATAATTTCATATCCCTGTGGCAACATTTAATACTGCTTGATTAAGCTACCTTTTTTAATATTGTATCCACACATTTCCTCAAAGGATGGTTGTATTTGATGCTTTCATTTACTTTACGGACCTCCTGTTTATGTGAAGAGAAAAAAAACCCCATCAGAAATATAATTTCTATGCAGAGAAACTTTTAACATGACATTCAGTTAAATTTGAAATATTTTACAAAAGAGTTGGATTGTTACAAGCTGTGACAGACACACTGAGGAATTTATTTTAAAATCTGTTTTAGTGGAAAAGCAGGCAACATAATTGGTAATGGAGTCCTCTTTTTACTTTGCACCATTTATGCTCTTTGGCTCTGGGCTCTGGAGATTTTATCTTTAAAAATTAAGAGTTGAAATTATTAAATAAGGGAGCAGGAAATTCCCTTTACAGAATTGAATAGCCCTGCAGCTGACATCATCCAAAATGCTTGTTAAATTTCTTGCTTCCTTGGATATTAAGAAATTTTATGTACCTGTGGCATTTTGTTTCTCAAAATATTTTATCTATTTCCATTTGTATCCCTGCATTTAGCTGCGGAATTTACTTGCCTCCATAATATCCTCCAGGTTTTCTTCTGCATCTGCCTTTTCGGTCATCAGTTTAGCAGCCTTGAAGTAGGTCTTCATGAGAAGGTAGCCCTTTTTAGCTCCATTCCAGTGAGAGCGTGGTATTTCTACTAAGCCGTATCCTAACAGCAACACAAGCAGAAAGAGGCCCCAGGTATTGGCAGCAGCTATTCCAATGGTCTGAAGCTGATTCCTAAAACAGAAAAAGTGGCCTGGAGTTTCATATGCAGTAAGTCAGGGGTGTCAAACTCGATTTCATTGAGGGCTGCATCAAGGTTGTGTTTGATCTCAGGAGGTCAGAATGGGTGTGGCCAGCTCAAGGTCGCTCGTGTCAAGGGCACCAGTGAAGATTCAAGCACTCTACCAGGGAAAACGGGCTCCCGTGCTCCATTTTCACCTGTGACGGCCCCCTCCAACCCTCTGTCAGCAAAAACAGAGCTCAGGAAGGCCACCCACGGTCCTCCCGAGCTCCATTTTCCCTGGCAGACACACTGCAGGCCAGTCCTTCACTCTGTGAGCCAAATCTACACACCCCGCGGGCCAGAGCTTGCCCCCAGGCCTTGAGTTTGACACCCCTGCAGTAAGCACTAAAGATTTTAAACCACTGTTATATAAAATCCTGGAGAAAATCTACTTATATGGCTACTAAGAGTCAACACCATGTTGATGGCCCTCAATCAATCAATCAATCAATTAAATATTTTTTATCAGGAAAATATTAAATTCTTTTTCTATCATACTTATTATTTGACTTGTGATTCCTTTTCCAGAGTGTAATTTAATACATGGTTGATATATTAAGCACAATAACTTGCTATATCCAAGAGGTTTGTATGAATGTTGATATTATGTAAAACATTCTGAGTATGAAATGCATGTTTTGACTTTACTGAAGTGTTCTAATGCTGTTACACCAAAACCAGAAGTGTTATAAACGGGAGCGAAATTTTATAGTAGGAACAACCCTGGAAGACTCTTGGTAAGAGCAAGTTGCTGTTTCAGATTTAAAACGGAGTGCTTTCAAACATTTTAAACATGACAGACACACCTGCTTTTGCCACAGAAAGAATTCCTTACTGAGTCAGTGAAGCAACTAGTCCTGTTGGCTTACATTCTCAGGACAAATTTATTAAGCTACTCAGCCAAGGTTGAAACTAAATGTTGAACTTTTGCAGCATCTAGTCATGACCAATAATAACAGATTTCCAATAAATTACAAATCCATGAAATAAACAATAATTAATGTGAAAGAAACCAGCTGTTTCTACCAATAAAGAAGACCAGCCTAGTAAAGATGCTCATCTGATTGGGACAACTTCTAAACAAAGCTTTCCCTTTGAATGTTTAGCAGGGCAAGCTTTGAACTCAATCCTATACGCTTAACTAATGTGAAGGTGTCCCTGTGGGTTTTACCCTAATAGTGCTAATCGCGACCGACTTTAGGGATTGCTGCTCATCTCTGTTTCTTAAGCCAAGAGTCAGCATTATCCAGAGATGTTTTCGTGGTTATGAGGCCAGCATGACATCACGCCACAGGACAGAGCATAGGGGGATACGGAACGCTGTTTTCCTCCTGCATGCTTATATATGGTACCTATGAGCCATGGTGGCACAGTGGTTAGAGTGCAGTACTGCAGGCTATTTCTGCTGACAGCCAGCTGCCTGCAATTTGGCAGTTCAAATCTCACCAGGCTCAAGGTTGACTCAGCCTCCCATCCTTCCAAGATGGGTAATGAGGACCCAAATTGTTGGGGGCAATATGCTGACTCTGTCAGAGAGGGCTGTAAAGCACTGTGGAGAGGGCTTAGAGAGGGCTGTAAAGCACTGTGGAGGGGAATATAAGTCTAAGTGATATTGCTATTCATCTAGTGTACTTACATTTGTATGCTTTCTAACTGCTACAATCTAGCAGTTGTAGTTATAGGCAGCTGGAAGAAGTAACAGAAGCTCACTCCATCTTTTGGCACTCAGGTCTTGAAAGTTCTAGACCTTTAATGATCTAAGACTCAGTGTCCCTTAACTAGTATCAGGCAAAAGCCATATTGGATCAGTGAAACTCCATATACTTTCATCTACAAAAGAACCCTAAGGGAAGTAAAAATTACCCGCAACTAGGTATGAAATTAAAAATCAAATCTTAAAATCAAATTCAAAATCATAGTTCTAAGCTCTATCTCCTCCAATCACTAACTAACAATCTAAATATGCAACATATTAATATGGCTTAGCAATATAACTTACCATTGCAAGCTGATGTTTGGATTTATAGCTACATACATCAAGAACGCCCCAAAAATCAAAAGGTACGTTCCATAATATATGGCATTTTCAATTAACGCCGTTTTAATCTTCCCGGTAATGGAAAAACCTCCTGATCTAGCGTAGGACTGCATAAAGGGTAAGAGAATCCTAGGAATGAAGAGCAAAATGAATATAGCAAAAGTTTCATCTTTTTTCCTTGGTTAGAAGTAAATACTTGGCACTTATACACATACAAATAGTCCTACATTTTAGAAAAACTGGCATATTTCCGAAACGTCTTATTCTAAGAATAAAGAATAAATCAAAAAGAAGGAAGCCGTTACTTCACAGAACTGATTTCAGAACTGTAGCACTGGCATGTTAAGTAAATCTACTATTGGCAGCAGGTTCATATTTTGTCACCATCTGCGACAAAAAAGTATATCCAACTGACTCAGTGAACACAGCAGCTACTTTATAACAAAGCCAAGTTCCATCCTCAGTTTAGCTTCTCTGATGACTTAAATAAGATTACTTCAATTGGCTAGAATAGAGAGAAGAACTGTCTTAAAAATGTAAAGAAGTTTGATAGTTCCCGGTGGGCAAAACTGTCTTTCAATTAAAATTGAAGTTTTCCCAAAGTTTTCATGTTAATGATGAACATTCAAGTGATTAGATATGCAAATGTATATATAAACTGTTGTTTCTTTGAACATTTTACTTTAGGCTGTTTCAAGCATTCCAGAAATTTCCACAGTACTTACCATGTTAAAAACTGTGATGTCCAGTATACAACACGCCAAAAAATGGGCATAATTCTATCAGGGATATAACTCCATGGTTTGATACATTTGTGTTTACTATAAAGACAATGAGAGTTAGCATTTAACATATGCATGATACCAAAAATACAGCACTGATTTTTCACGTGGAAACAATGTTCTAAGAAAGGCTGTATTGCAATGTAAGGTAATAATGAGCCTCTCACAATCTCACATAGCCCAGAAGAGCCCCACAAATTGCAAAAAAGAAATGAAAAAGGTGCCTGAATGACAGCTACCTAAAAAGAGAAGGTACATTTACTGGTAGGTAATATGCACTCCCATTATGTGTGTGTGTGTGTGTGTGTTTCTGTATTCTTTTGACAGCGGGCCTGAGAATTTAATTTTTAGTATGTGCCAGTGTATTCATAGAAAAAAGTGACAATAAAGCTTAACTTAATTACATACAGTACAGATAGTTCTCATTTAACAACTGCAGTTACAAAAGTGATGAAAAAGTAGCTTTATGACCAATCCTCACATTTACAAACTTTGTGGGTCTGTAAAGAAATGGAAAGCTGAAGAAAGATCACAAGCACAATTGTGTTTTCACTTAGCAACCACTTTGCTTAACCTCTGAGTTGAGACAGCAAAGAAGACAGCAAAGGTCAACTGGAGTAGTAGAGTGCAAGGAAGCAAGGGCAACTGTGGCTGGGACTTTGCGTCATGTTACTGGGCTGGGCTGGGCATGACTGGGGCAGCTGGGGACTCCCAAGGCAGCTGTGATTTGGTACTGCAGTTCAGGGGCTTCTTGCAGTTCCAGAACTGCAGCATTCCAAAGAAAGCCCTGAATTGAAGAGTGGCAAGAAGCTCAACAGGGGTGTCAAACTCAAGGCCAGCAGGCCAGATTCAGCCAGCGGGATGCTTAGATCTGGCCCCCGGGGCCAGCCTATAAACAGCAAGAGGCCTGCAGTGCCTCTGCTAGCAAAAATGGAGCTGGGGTGTGGGGGCATGTGCACACACCCCCGCCTCTGTTTTCACTGGCAGAAGGCTGCAGGAGGCCATCCAGGCTGAAAATGGGCCGCGGAGGAGGGGGGCACATGTGACCCCGAGCTCTCTTTACGCTGGCAGAGGGCTATCAAAGCAAACTAAAAACAAAACAAAAGGAGAAATGTCTCCCCATTTGAATATGCAAGAAGTGAAAGGAAAGGAGAAAAGGAAAGAGGAAAGACAAAGAAAAACAAGGAAAGATGGGAAGAGAGCAAGGAAGGAAAAATATGGAAAAAGAGGAAGGAAAAAGAAAGGACAATGAAGAGGGAAGGAAAAAGAAGGGAAGGGAGGAAGATTATAATGAGAGTGAGGGACAGTCTCAAGGAAGTCCTGAGACTTGGCCACCACAAGTGTCCCCAACACGAGTCCCGTGTCATGCCCACCATGGCCACGCCCACCAGCCCTCCAAGTTCAAACATAACCTTGCTGCAGCCCTCAATGAAATTGAGTTTGACACACCTGCTGTAGAAGCGGCTTGCAAGGCAGAGTGCGGGGAAGGAGTGTGGAGAATAGGAGCTTGAGAGAAGTGAAGTGGAGGCAGTTTCTTAACTTAGAAGAACTGAGGCTCAGGGCTGGATTGGACCAAACCAAGAACGGCTTGGATTGTGGTGGATCCTTGGGTAACCACTGGTGGGGTTCAGTTAACAATGGCAATATCGAGTGCTGGGATTACCATTGCTATGAGGTCATGTGATGTTGCACTTTATGACTGCCTTGTTAGTGACTGAAAACTGCAGTCCCAATTACTTTTGTAACTCGAGGACTACATGAATTATAGAATAACAAAACAGATCTCATTAAATTATTCAGCATCATAGGATCATACATGCAGATTAAATTGATTACTCCAAGTAATTAGAAGGCAAGTAATTAGAATATGAACTCATTCAATCCTCAGACCCAAATTGAAAAGTTTACCATTCGAGTTACTAATTACAGTATAAACTGGATTATTCAGCCAAAATAATAGCAATAACACGACTCATCAAAAGCATCACCAATGAAGTGATGCAATATAAACTGGCTTCAATGCTGTGCCCTTTGGCTTAGAACTATGACTGCTTCTCTTCAAACTCCCATCTGTCTCATTAATTGTGAATGAGACTGCTGATCTGTTTCTGTTCAGACATTTGTTAAGTGAGTTTTGATCCATTTTACGGTCTTTCTTGCCTCGGTTATTAAGTGAATCACTGCAGTTGATAAATTAGTAACCTGGTTGTTAAGTGAATCTGGCTTCCCTACTGACTTTGCTTGTCAGAAGGTCACAGAAGGTGATCACATGCTCTTGGGATACAGCAACAGTCATAAACATGAACCAATTGCCAAGCATCTGAATTTTGATCAGGTGATCATGGTGATGCTGCAGAGTTTCATAACTGTGAAAAACAGTCATGTAACCTTTTTCAGTGTCATAACTTTGAACGGTGATTAAATGGACTGTTGTAAGTCAAGCACTACCTGTGCTATGTCATGTAACAATAAAAAACTATATTACAACATCTTTATGCCAAATTACACCACCTTTAATTAGCTTTCTTGATATCTCACTGAGGATTTCACATTCTCATGACATTTTTCTCATTTTTGTTAAAAGAGCGATTCCTTCTTTTGCCCTGCCAATGTTACAAGGTTGTCAAGAAATTTTCAGATCAAAAAAGAAATTAATTTTTATATGCCTTGATACCTCTGAATGGGATTAGTGTCTTGATGTTGCACTGCTGATCCACTGTTGGTGGGATTTGTGTGTGAGTCGTTTATATCAAGCTTACACCGATTGTATATAGTCTAGAAAACAAAAGTCAGCAATTGAAGAAAAGTAAAATAAGAGTTATAAAGACATTGGCCTACTCTATTCATCAAATACATCAGCTTACCAAACTGAAAAGTCCCATTTTTGCTATGTTGATCTGTGTCAACCATCCTTTCCTTCAGCAGCTCATTGAGAAATCTAGAGAATGTATCCTTACTATATGTTTGTTAATTTCAAGAAAACGTATAATAAAGTGAATAGGCTCAAATTAATTATTCATTTTACATTACATATTAGATATCTGATGTAATTCTTGAAAATAAATTATTACAATAAAATAACAGAAAATCCTTATCTGCTAATCCTATGGAAAATCTATAATCAAATTTTATTAAAACGGAGAAAATAAATATGAAAATTCTTACCGTAGTGACATCTAAGGGCAGTATAAAGACTATAAGAAAACAAAGATACCAAGCTAATAGCGTTGCAACAATTACAAGTTTGTGCTGCTTTTTAAAGTCACCATATCGATGTAGTATGATTAATGCCAAAAAGAAGACGACAACTATCTCAATGCCCAAAGCTGCACCACTCATTATTGTTCACTGATTCCAAACAGCATGTATTGGTTCGTAAGAGGATTACATCTATAATAAACAGCAAAAAACAATGATTAGAATTGAATAGAATAAAATACGGCTTGCAATAAACATTTAATTCATTAATATTCAGCTGAAAAGGTTAAAATAAATCCAGTTGACTTGTCTTCCACATGGGATTCTGCTCCATGCCATCGGACTTCAGTGTATTTTAATATCTACAGAACGAAAGCACAGATCTAAATGCTACTTCAGTTCCTCAGTAACCTCTGTCCCTCTTCTACAAATGGATATTGGTCCTGCTGCCTGAGGTTGATGGGAGTATAGTAACAGTGTAGTAAATCTGGAGTTGGGGAAAGTTGTGGCTGCTTTAGAGAACCCAAGAGAAGAACGTGAACATCACAGACCTTTGAAATGATTGAGTTTCTGTCCCTGTTCTGTCTCCCTGCTCCTCTGAGTCAGTTTAGATTGATTGTTTTTCTTGCTTGTTTTTTTTAAGCTATTTTATTGATTTGTGCTGTGACTGTTTTGGATATTATGTCAGCCCTTTTGAGTCATATTGTAGCAAAGATAGAATATATTTTAAAGAATAAATAAGCTCTGGAATAACTGTTAATTTTATGCTTCATTATTTCATTTGTCAGCTCTTCTTGAACTTCAAGCCATGATCGCATAAGTAGTACATATTGCTGTTATAAATATTGCTGTTGTAAGCAGAGATGAGAAGAAAGATTGAAACCTGACAGCAAACTTTTATTCTATACTGTAATTTTTACCACACAGGTACTGAGAAAAAGCTAACTATCAAAAGCTTCCACCAGGATTATCTTAATGATTTTAAACTGTTGTTAAATCAGTTCAAGTAACTAGGGTAAGCAACCACTGGGCTAAAAAGTACAGGAACTTTCCAAAAGCAGTAAGATAAAACCTTAAGCAAACACTTCACACCGTATCTGTAAACTTGTCTTCCTTGCAATGTCTGTGAAAAACAAGATTAACGTGTCAAAATGAAGCTGTAAATTCCACTGAATTCAAGTTGGCAATTTAAAGAGAGCTAAGTATTTATTTATTTATTTATTTATTTATTTATTTATTTATTATTCCAATTTATGTGCCACCCAATTCCTAAAGGACTCCGGACCGCTCACAATAAAAACACAATAGCACATTCATTTCCCTTTGCACTTGCAAGCTTGCCTTTCAAAAATTGATCTGAAGTTTCCAGCTTTGGAATGAACTTTTTCAAAGCAGCACTGCTAATTTTGTACAGGAATCAATCACCGTTCTAATTCAGGCACATTTATCCTTTCAGTGGTACCTTGGTACTCAACTGCTTTGAAATCATCAGATTTGGTACTCAATGCATTTTGATGTGAAAATTTTGTCCCAAGTTAAAATTTGTCAGTGTCGGCTACCTTGTGACTCACTATATTATTCCTGTGTGTGTGGGGGAATTGTTTGGTACTCATCGTTTTTGGTACTCATCACTCCTCCTGGAACCAATTAACAATGAGTATTAAGGTACCACTTTATTTTGTCCTTTATCCAATATATTCTTCATGTATGAAAACATATACATATACATAAATATGACTCCCACCACCCCACCTAAAATACAAAGCGCTGCAGTACTGAATTCTAGCACTTCTATTCATCTAACACTGGAGGACAGAAATAAGCAACAACTTGCAATTAAGAGTTTGCGTATTAACATGCGTGGGGAGCGCTGGCAACAGGCAATACCAGAATATATACATATCCAATGATAATTATTCACCTTCATGTCCTACTTTTATGTAGCACCCTTCTAGATCCCGTCTAAGCAAGCCAAAAAATAAAAAATAAAAATTGGAGCAGAGATTCCCACAGAGCCGGCTGCCTGGTTTTAAAGACTTTAAAGAACCTATCCTGTTAGAATAAATGATGGGAACTGTAGTCCCAGGGGCTGAGGCGGGGAAAGCCAGCCTGAGAGGGCTGAAGAAAAGAAAGTTATCAGTGCGGAAGGACGAAGTGATGGGAACTGTAGTTCAATACGGGCTGCGGGTGATGGGAACCGTAGTCCCATCACCCAACACGGGGCCGAGTCGGGGAAGGCCGGCCTGAGAGGGCCAAAGAGAAGAAAGCTAGCCAATGGCGGGTGGACGGGGCTGCGGGCGATGGGAACTGTAGTCCAATGCGGGCTGTGGGTGATGGGAACCGTAGTCCAATACACAACAGTCGGGGAAGGCCGGCCTGAGAAGGCCGAAGAGAAGAAAGCTAACCAGTGGCCGGAGGACGGGACTCCCTATGGACTTACTCGGCAGAGACGGGGCTGGGCACTCCCCGGTCGCATCCTCTCGCGGTCCCCGCTCCTCGCCGGGTCACTGCTGGGCCCCGAACCAAAGACTACGCGCTTTCCTTCAGTAAGACTCGTTCCCGAAGCTTCTCCCGGGACTCCCGGCTGCCTACTCCTCCCTCAGGCGGAGGAAGTCCGGCTCTCCGCAGGAAGGAACCGAGCCGGCCACCAGCTGAGCCGCAGATGCCTCTGACATTTCCGGCTCCGTTCGTCCCTCAGGCGCGCAAGGAAGCCTGGGAAAACATATCCACGTTGCCGAAACCTTCTACAACTTCGACGTCACTTCCTTCACAAGGGGGACGGGTGAACTACAGCACCCAGGAGACAGCGCGTTTTGCTTACGCAAAGAGCAGGGTTTGTAGTCCCCCCTCCCCGTCGTTTTACGGGTGGACTACAGTACCCAAGAGGCATTGCGAAAGCCAAGCTCCCTTTGTTTTGGCTAGCTAGTCGATCGAAGATAGTTAAATAACTTAGGGAAGGGTCGTGGTGGAAGAAATGTAACGATGGGGGTGGGGAAGGGTCAAGACACCGACCAATCCATCAGAGAACGTGCACTCCCTCATTGATCAACTCTTTTTCTAATTACTAATCTCTTCTCGGTAAAGCGGTACACAAGTCTAAGTGCTATTGCTATGAAAGTTGCAATCCTATACCCAGGTGGGATCGACCTGGTTTATAGAATAGAATAACATGGTTGGAAGGGACCTTGGAGGTCTTCTAGTCCAACCCCCTACTTAGGCAGGAAACCCTACACCACTTCAGACAAATGGTTATCCAACATCTTCTTAAAAACTTCCAGTGTTG
>JANHFM010006059.1:56068-66898 GCA_032468115.1 Grayia smithii | reverse complement strand
ACCCCCCTCTGTGTGTGTGTGTGTGTGTGTGTGTGTGTAAAAATAACCTTCCAAAACAAAAACTGGAGCTGTGGAAAGCAGAGAAGCAAACAGTATGGAGAAAACAGAGACTCATCGCAAATTTTGCAGCTCAACCGATAGACCGGGGAGCACGAAGGTTGTGCGTTTCCCCGCAATCGGGGTGGTTTTCTGCTGCGTTTTCCGCTAACCCTTTCCGGATCTCGGCGTGCAATTGCCCGAGGCAAGCTCCTCCGATTTAACAGACACGATCCTGGCTTTTCCCCTGAAGGGAAATCTGGGCTAAGCAAAAGGGAGCCTTCCTTTTTCTATTTCTTAAAACTGCCAGAGTGAATGAGAGAAAGAGCCAGATCATAAGAAAAAGGCCGCCTTGGAAAAAGAACCACAAAGGTCCACTTTGACCATAGACCCCCCTACTCTATCCCAAACCTGGAGTCCCGGAGGGCTCTAACTGAGGATCGATATTATAATAACCAATTATTCCCTTACTTCCCCGATTAGATGCAAGTGTCTTTGCAAAGGAAGGCAATTTAATTCTGAAATACACTTATTATAAAATTTCTGAAACTATGCCTTTGCAAACAAGAAACTGCTTAGCAGGAATTATCGTAGAAAATCAACACGCCCGCTTAGAGATCACCTTCGGGAGTAAAAGCAGGGAAAGGGAAGGCCCTGCGATATGTTACATTTTCAAGGATGTTTGCCAGATTAAGGTTAGATACCTTGTTTTCCCATCTAACAGTTCTTCTCATCTTTCTAAGTGGAGTGTTTGTTTATTTAGGATTTAGCTGAATCGAGATAAGGAGAACCTAGGGTGTCTCCCATATATACACGACTTTATTTGGCTTCTGGGGGGTTGGGGAGAGAAAGCTGAAAGAAAATACATCTCGTTCCCCTTCACTTAAAGTTGGCTGAATTAGAATGTGTCTGATTGTGACCAAAAGAAATCAGGCAAGTAGAGATGGGAGAAATTAAGGAGAAATACGCATCCGGCGCCCCATCACTTTCTGTTCTTCTGAAAGAAAGGCGGATCTTCCAGTGTGTAGATTTCTGCCCCTGGCCACGTGCAGCCCAGGCTTTTTCAGGCTTATTCTAAAGAGAATTTAATTGCGTTCCAAGCTACTGGCTTCTAAGCCAAAGGTGCCTAGAGCGGCAGAGCGGAGAGAGTGCCCCAAAAGTTGATCCAACAGGGCCTGTGGATTGCTGTAATCAAGACCGGGCGGGTGTAAATTGCAGGGTCTTGGGTCAATAAGATTGGATCCTCCACACATCGCCCTGGTCGTGCAGTCTCTCTCTCTGTGTGTTTTTTTTTAAAGAAATTAGATTTTTCTGTGAGAAGTAGTGGCAAGAAGCTATCTAAGTCATGGATCGGCTCAAAAACTATGTAACTATGTCGGGAAAAGTTAGCCCGTTTGAGATCATAGATTAGAATCTTTCCCATCAATTCGATGGGAGTTGGGTTCCTCTAACAATGACTGGCCTGTAAGGGTAAAACACTGTTGAAAGAGCGGAGAACAAGATTGTCCAAACATTACGTTATCCCCTTACGAGATCCGATTTTAAGTTGTTTTAGACGATTTTAAATATATATATATATGTTGGTGTTAATGGGTTTGAAGAGATCATTCCATTTATTCTGCTGTAAGTACGCTGCCTGAAGTGAGACTGACAGGTGCCATAGTTAAACGGATTAAATTTCCTGCATCTAGAGATGTCCATTCTAAGTTGGATTCTTTACAGAGAGTTGCAGAATTCCGTGGGCAGGAATTAGTGAATGGGTAACAGTTTCCGTTATTAGGTACAATTCTTGTAATTTTCAAAATAAAAATTTTACTTCGAAGTTCGGTGAGACTTATTCCAAATTCATATAGGATTGGACTCTTAAAATATACAGTATGTATTACCTATAGGTATCACAAACCTTATACAAGGAGCTTGGTATTTCATAATTTCCTTTGAAAATTAAAATTAGATGGGAGGACATGATCGATAGAACGTTACAACATACATACGTGCCAAGGCCAGGAAGATGCTTGCAATTTTGGCTGGCCTTTAATTAAAATATGAAGGTCAACTTATCTATGCTATGGAGTTTGATATACACTAATGCAGAGTGCTGTCTGCATGACAGCGTGTCTATCAGTGTGTGTGTGAGAGAGAGAGGGAGAGAGAGGGAGGGATGTGTTAAGGTAAATATGTATGAGATTATTATTAGAAACATCGGTTAGTTCCTTCAGGTACACATCGCGTGTGAGCCGGGCACTGGTTTTGCTTCGCTTATCACTTCCGTTGCAAATTTTATTACCTGGAAGAAGATGAAAGGGAAACCAGAATGCTTACTCCCCAAGCCACAGTTTTCAGGCGTGCGTTTTCACAGTTTTCAGCACAGTTTTTCTGCTTCCCAAATAGATAGTGTTGCAAGTTTGCCAAACGTGCGTTTCGGTTTCTCTGGTTGTGGGTCAATTTTGTTTCAGAGACAGGTTCGCCGTCCAATTGGATGGAGCCTCGAGTAAAATGCTCATTTGCAGCCAGCGCTCTCCTTAGCCTCGAGAAGGGAAGGGTAGCCCCAGGAATTCCCTCTGACAGAAATCCCTTCGTGGAGCGTTCTCATGCACGTGTCTTCCAACAGAGCGTGCATCAGGTTGCAACCCCACTTTTGCAAATTGATGTGAAAACGAACCCCTTGCCAATGCAAGATGTTGACTTCCGAGCAAGCGTCCAAGAGGAAGCAAAGGGCTAAAGATGTCTCCCCTCGCGCTCAGTCCCTCCCCTTTACCCTGATTTTATTAAGTCGACCGGGGAGAAACGTCTTCAATTGGTGGTGGGTCATTAGTGATCTCTCTTCTTCCCCGTCTTGCTTGCCGCCTCTCCTAACAGGAGTTGAAGAGATCAAGTTTTGTGCCGGGCGAAACATTCGAATCTTTCCCAATCCACTGCCCACTTCAGCTTGGACTTCAACTTCCATCCTCCCTAGCCGGAAAGGCCCAGGGAATTCTGGGAGCTGAAGTGCCTCTGGAAAGGAACTCTGGAAGTGAATCCTGCAATTAAAGAAACCCAACAATTAAAAGTGTGAGAAGGGTGTGTGGGAGTTTGTGTTGGGTGGGTATCCGTGCACGCGCATGCTTCTTTCCACGTTTCCGCGCCCAGTCCTAATTAAATCTTTACGATTCTCTCTGTGACTATTAACTGCCAGCAAGCTGCGCGAATATCCTGTACAAAAACCCAGCAGGCGGCCGTAATTAGATAGAAAATCAGACAAGACTCTTCTCATTAACTACAACAGCTCAACCACATTGTGGAATGGGGGAGAGGGGAGTCGGAAAGGAGCGGAGGTCGTGTGGAACCCTTGTCCGAAGTTAGCACCACTCATCCGCTTTCCACCTCCGCGAAGATGGTAGGATGTTAGTATAGAGAAACCCAGAATAATGCCAAATTGGCAGATTCGCATTTCATTCTGTCCTGAAAGAAAATGACGCATGCAGTTAAAAACCCATCCTCTTCCTCAAACACAACCGGCATAAAGTAAACCTACCGATGAAGAAAGTGGGATGTTGTTTGGACAACTGTGTGTCTTCGGAGAGCCGCTGTAGGACTGCTGAGCCAGTAAAACTCTTTTTACATTCTTAAAAGCTCACCTGAAACTATAAAAGGGAGGATGGGGAACGAAGGAGCATGGCAACACTTAAACTTTAATCACTTTATGGGAGCTTCTTACTTCCTCCCAGTTGAGAGGTTGCGGTGGGCAAATCTGGAATCTTTTTTCCAGATTTAATAGTACTGCAGATGCAAGAACTACCGGTGAGGTTCACCCATCACACTCTGACTGAGTGCTGGGGATGGGATATGGTGTTCTGGCTGAGTTTAGGGATCAGTGTAGGATGCGAACCCCATATGATGAGCAGCTATATAAATGGAAGGGAGGAAGTTTATGACACATTAACTCTGTCATGCCAATGTGCCACTGCCAAGAAAAGCCACAAAGTAAAATGTGGCCCAAGATCACAACCACTCTGAAGGCAGTGAAATTTCCAGATGGTTGGGATGAGTTTTGGACACTGGAGCTGGAGGAAGGCTGCTTGGAATTCTGGTCTGTTCAATCTGTTGTGCCTGCTTCCAGATCAATGTGTTTAGGACTAAGTGACTAGACCTGGGTGATGCAGAAAACCTTGAATTGGCATGGAGTGGTGGCTGCCAGCCAAATAGAGAGTCAGAAAGGTGGGCTGTGGTTTAGGGCACAAGGTGCCTAGAACCATACTTGGTCTCTTAGTGGCTCAGCCCCAAAACTCTGGAGTGGGTTGATTTCATAGATATATGTTCAGTTTCTAGTTCTATGTTGAATCTTGTTCCTTGACTATCATGCATTATTGGGAGTCCTGCTCAAAGCTTTCTTATGTTATCTGAAGCTCTGGAGCAACTGAATGAGCCTAGGACCTTGGAGGAACAAAGTTAATTCCTTGGATTTCAGCTGTCCTCTTCTGAAATAGGACTGTGGTTACTCAAGACATTTAAGGTTAATTGAACAATGGTTTACTCAACACTATTTTCTGAATTTCTAGGATGCACTGAATTCATTACCATGGTTGACTTCACACAATGTCTTGATCTAAAATATATTAACCATTTTTGAGATAATGGGCAGTGTGAGACAGCCTATAACTTTTATAAAACAACAACCTAAATGGATGTAAACTTAAGGGAACTTAATATTTAACTTGGGCTGAGAAGCAAAAGAGAAAGGGTGTGACCAGAGCAGGTTCTTGCCATCTATAAGAAAGTGGGGAATGATATATTCTAGTTCCATATGACCTTTCTATTTGTTCTTTATCACTGAGCCACGATAGCTAATTTGTCTATTTAATGGCAGAGAAAACAGGGAATCTCCTTCTGAAATTAAGATTCTCTGTTGATAAACTGAGGCAGATTCAGGCTGGTTGGGTTCATACAATTGTAGCAGGAAATGTTTCTGATACAAATGGTTGGGGCTTAATTGATTGCAGGGGGGGGGGGATCCCCTGCTCCTTTCAAAATGCTTTTGTCCACTGCGAGTTGCTACATGTAAGGAGCTGCAATTATCATTCAGGAGAATGTTAAGAGCACAGCCCCATTGCTTAGCAGCAGAAGCCCCTTCATTCCATAGGAATGGTTCCTAAGAGAGTACAGTATGGTACAAGGCCGCATCTGCCAATATAGAAAGGACACCTCCCCAAAATGATGCTCTTCTGAAGTGTTTGAAAGCATTTCACCAAAAGGCATGAGCTTTATGTGAGCTGTACGTCATGAAAGCTAATGACCTCTAATAAAATGTATTGGTCAGAAAAGATGCTCTCACTCTTGATTTTTTTGCTACTTTACACTAACACAGCTCTCCCCCTAAAATGTTGGTCTCCTATCAACCCTACTGGCTAGTGATTACCGTAATCAGAGTTTACCATTCTTTGATTTGCATTCTAAGCTTACCAGATACCAGCCTTTGGTAAATAACAAAGCTCAGGCTACCCTAACCAATATTACAATTAAGCCTCATTAGAGTTCTAATTCCTTTTTTGCATCCATGGCAATTCTCTGTAAAAGTTGGAGGGCCTCTTGCTTCCTTGTCCACAGGTAGCAGCCAAAAAGTAATAAGGAAACTCCTGTGTCTAAAGTAAAAGTTGCCCTTATAGGGAGAATGATAATTACGCCTATCAGTTACTACTTCCGTCCCATCTATTCTTTGTTCCCTCTCAAACTCCAGAAGGGCTGGAGTCCAACTGTACAGAAATAAATAAAAGCTGAAACCACCTCTTTACTCCCACTACATGTGGCTCAGTGTTATAATGTATATTTGAGACCTGTCACAGTTCTTTTTTTTTTTGCATTGCCTTCTATGTCATTATAATTTTTCTTCCTCTCTTCTCACCCATTGAAGTCAATTGTCCCACAAAAGGGAGTGTGGCAATAAACTCCAGATGCTGAAATAACTCTTGAAATAATACTTTATTTGTTCAGTTATCTGCCTTAAATGAAAAAAAAAATCTTAAATGCTTGATCAGGTTAAAGTATGAACTGTGTTTGGAGTGGTGCCCCTCCTGCAGTCAGTAATCCTTGAAGTTGGTGGACTGGAGGGAGTTGGGTAACTTTTATGTGCATTTGTGCTAATTCGGTTGATTTCAAGATCTAAATCCAATTCCAACATCCATCAGAGACTCAGTGACATAAATTGTGCAATAAATCTATAGCAAGCCATTGATCTTTATAAGGAGGAATGAAAAGAGTCCCTCGTTCATTTTCTCCCAGAACAAAACTATGTACCTATTTTCTTGGGACAAGCCCTACTGAGCACAGGGAACTCCAGTAAAAGCTAGGTCAGAAGGGAAGTGGATAAACAGTGATTAATTCAAGAGTTTTGTTGCCTAGAAAACTTGCACCCACTGCTAATTTCTTGTCGCCCTGTCAAAAGTTTAGTTGCAGGTGTCAGTGGGCTGCACAGATACCAGAGCCAAAATTGTAAGATTCCAGGGAATAAAGCCTGAGCACCATTGATGAGTTATTTGGCCTCTTAAATCACACTTTGATCTTCATCCTAAATCTAGAAGGATCACACCTTGATCTTCACCCTAAATCCCCTAAGAAAAGGAAGCTTCATTTTCATACCATTTTAACATGGGAAAAAGTATATTTCCCTAATTAATTGTTCTTCGTGAAAATAATGAGGGTTCATTAATGAATTTGAGATGATGTGGGACTTTGTCCAGCTCTATGCACCTCTTTGTTTTTTTGCTAAGTGCTGGGAAATTTGAATAGTGATTTTGTCCCCCCTTCTTTCTCCCCCTCTGTCCTTAGGCAGTAGAAGATGCTAATAACAGCGGCATGAACTTGCTGGACCAGTCGGTCATCAAAAAAGGTATGGGTAACTTTTCAATTGTTGCAGTTTGTTGAGTATTTGTGGGCACTTTACAGAGGTAATTTCAGGCCTACTTGGAAGTAAGCTTCACGAGGGGCTTTCTTCCTGTTAGCGTTGATGATGGGATACAGAGAAAGGTATTCAAGTTCCAGAAAGGAAAGCCCTTGTATCCTGATTTGATTCAATATTTGCAACATAACGGTACCATTCTGAAGCACTGTAATCAGGAGCAGGAAGTAGGGATACTGAACGAAGCAGCCAATTGGCTGGAATCTTGCCCACACTGCCTATGTGAAGCTTTTTCTCTAGTTCTAGGAAATAACTTCCCCCTCTTGGCTCATCGTCGTTGTAGGAATTAGCTCAGCATCACCTGCCAGAGACCGAATTCTTGACTTGGGTGCTTTTGGTTTTGCTGGAGCTTCTTTCCAAGCAATATTATTTTAGGGGTTGTGTGAATATGATTGGAATCTGCTTCCAAGGAGGCTGTATGATTTCCAGGATGGATGAAAATCTGCCCTGTTTACGTTTAGCTCCTGGGAAACGGGGGTTAGGAGGAGGGGAGAGAGAGAGGGAGAGGGGGGGGAGAGAAAGGGGGAGGGTGAGAGAGAGCAAGAGAGAGCGCTTAGCACTCACAGAAAACGTTTTATTTGAAGGATGGGGATTCCACCTCTCTTGTGCGCATGTACCTATATCTAGGTAGAAAAGATTTGATCCACCCCCCCAGAGTAGAAGGCTGCCCTTGGGAGTATAGTAAGGGTACACTCTCTTCTGTATAAGCAGGCAGGGGATGGGGACTGTCGGTCTTCTTGGCGATATGTTGGATGTTTTTAGCCGCCCAGTACTTGTGGGCCAGAATGCGGGGACTGAGCCTCTCCTTTCAGGAGGAAAAGGCGAGAGGGGGATTCCCCCCGCGCTCCATTTGTCTACACAGGCAATACGTGATTTAGTGTAAGTGTGCGGCTTCGCCCCACTCTAGTAGAGGGAACGTGATCTTAACAAATGTTTGCAATCTCTTGTACAGCTGTAAGCAAAATAATTAACTAATTAAACTAATTAAATGTAATTACAATAACTCATTTTGGGCGTATTGCAGCTGCTTCATGCCCCCTCCTTCCCGTTTTGAATTTCTTTGACAGGCTCGGGAAGAGACACGCCCCCTCCCTGCGCAAAGCTGCTGAAGCAGGGAAGGAGCGAGCTTTAATTAGCAGCGGAAAGGCGGGCTTGAAATTCAGCTGGCCTCCCCGAGAAGTGGGGAAAGCGCCTTCCTTGTTATCTCGGTGCCAATAGGAACAACCTTATCCGAACTAATGGGACTTTTCCTCACCTAGAATGCTTGTTTGAGAACAAATCAAGCAGCTCTCGGGGTTTGGACCAGTTCGAGTGCTTCCCCCCAACCCGCCCTTCCGACCCTCGGGTAGAATTAGGACCTGGTCTAGTTTCACGCGTGGGGCGTCTGCATGCTCCGCAGGCTGATTTGGATGCTTCAGAGCCGGGATCTCCAAAATGGGAACTTTAAGACTTGTGGACTCCAACTCCCAGAATTCCCCAGCCAGCCATGTTGAAGTCCATAAGTCTTAAAGTTCCCAAGTTTGGAAACTCCTGCTCTAGAGGCTTAGGATCCGACTGGGTTTAGTCCGGCCCAAAGTCCGCGCAGGCAACTTGCTTTGCTACGGGTCACCTGTCGTAAGATCCCATTTGACCTTAAATTGGGATCTAGTTTTCTCGCCGATTTTGAAATCAACCTTCCAGGAGAGTTCATAGAACGCCTGCTTAAATAACAGCCGTTGTTCTGGACTGGCAGGCAGAATTTGGAAAATAAATACACCAATTCAGGAATGCTTGACATAAGTAGCTCCGTTCTTTTCAGACCCTTAAGTAAATGAGGGTTGGGCAAGAAGCAGAATGGGGAGAACCAGCGTTGATGTCTCCCAGAGATGCTGCTTGCTACGCTGATACAGCCTTCAGAAATTGAAACTGATTTCTGCTCATATGCTCGATAATTCAGTCTAGATACTGTTGCTTGGACAGAAAGCGCAATCGGAAGTATCTTCTCCCCCATGAACGCTAAGGGTGTTTAGGATTGGAAAAATAGGCCTTGGGGCATTTTCTTAGAAGTGATTGATAGCATCGCCATAACTATCGGTATGGCCACAGAAGCCTGCCTTCATTGTTCTGTAGGCCCCGCGATGGGTGGATAACGCTGTAAATCACGAGTGAAGAAATGGCCTTGGTGGAGCTTACTCTGGAATAAATAGTCTAGGAATAGAGTGTTTATCGGACATCTGTTTCACTGAAAGCCTCTGGGCTTAATTTCCAGGTGAATAACTTTATTATCCTCGTCTTGAAATGTATTAACTATTCTTTATAATACCTCCTGGGAAGGTAACTCCTTCTCTAGCTTGAGAACTTCATCCCAACACTAGATATCACCTACCAGGCTCTATTGTCCACTGAATCGCGGGTCGTGGGACTTTTAACTTGGTTAACTGAACAGTAACTTGTCCAATTAATTTAACAGTAACAGAGTCGGAAGGACTTTGGAGGTCATCTAGTTCAACCCCCTGCTCACGCAGGAGACCTGTACTAGGGATTCGAATCCCCAAACTGCCGGCTTTTCTGATCAACAAGCTCGGTGTCTTAGCCCCTGAGCCACCTAGTCAGGCTAATTAACTATGTTCAGGTTCGCACGACACATTTGGCTAAAATACCTTGGCTAATTTACCGTTCTTCTGTTTAGTTGTTTTGGGCGTTTGGTACAAGGAAGTGGAGCCTCCTTGTCGGAATGGCTTCTTTCTCTCCCATCCCTTGAATTCATGGGAAATGGGGCTGACTCCTCTGTTACCCAGACCTCTCCCGGTTTTCCTTGCACAAAAATATTCTTGTGACCGTATTCTTGTGATACGCTAAACAGATAAATTATTAAATACAAATAACCCATGCCTTAGAACCTTGATTTTATGAGCACTGAGGCCTCTAAAATAGGGGTCTCCAACCTTGGCAACTTTAAGCCTGGAGGACTTCAACTCCCAGAATTCAAGTAAAAGTTTAAGATAGCAACCTGGCCTGCAATCGGAGCAACAATAGTTCATATACATTACATTCTACCAGCCATCACACACCAAAATCTCTCAAGCACAGCTCCATTTCAAGAGGGGCAGCTCACTCGTGGTTGCCTTGGCACAAAGTGCTCCATTAATCATGGTTAACAAACCTCGGTGGTGGTAGTTTAGTACTGTACTGTTTTCATTCAGCGTGCTCTTATATCTGAGCCCAGTACATGATCTGTTTTGCCTGACACAACAGCCCTGCGAGGTAGACAGCTGAGAAAATGTGACTGGCCCAAAATCAGTTAGGGGGCTTCCATGGCTGAGGTCTCCCCACTCACAATCTAATATCTTCCAACCATCGCCAGCAATAATAATTATTTTTGCATGCTTTGCACAATTTGCTAAGCCACAATGAACAACATGGTAATTTGGTTCCCAAACGTTTAATCGTTGGGTTTTAGTTTTAGCCAATGCGGTTTGTAAACCACGGTTTATTAGATTGTGTGAATGAATCCAGCTACCAAGTACGGCAGGACACTCGAGAGACGGCCTTACACATGAAGAACAGGCGATCCGGATCGAAATACTAATTTTCTGCATACTACGTCAAAATAAAAAAATTGGCTTTTTCCGTGGCATCCAAAATTCATCTAGACATCCAAAATGTCTAGAAGTTTATTCCTGCCTGCCCTGGTCAGACACTTAAGCACTTTATATCAGACACTTAAGCTACAGGGCCTTTTTCCTAATAAAACCATGCTAAATGACAATGATTTTTCCGTGTTTTAAGACTTGGTCTTGCGGAGTCGTCTTAGGGCTCTTCTCTCTCTCTCTCTCTCTCTCTCTCTCTCTCTCTCTCTCTCTCTCTCTCTCTCTCTCTCCCTC
>JANHFM010006059.1:8053-19084 GCA_032468115.1 Grayia smithii | reverse complement strand
AGGAAATGGGGATTTTGCAGTAACCTTCCCCTGGATTGGGGAGGGAATGGAGATTTTACAGTATCCTTCCCCTGCCAGACCCATCAAGCCATGCCATGCCATGCCCACCAAGCCACACCCACAGAACCAATAGTAAAAAATTTTCAAATCCACCACTGAACTGAATGTATGTTATATAGGTATGTGTGCATGCTGATGTATTCTATTTAGGACTGATAGGTAGCTGTACAGCAATATCAATAAAATATGTATGCATATCTGTGATATCCAAGTACCTCTATGCATTATTGACATCAGTGAGAGATATTAAATGAATTAATAAAATGGAAACATTTGCATTTCTGAGTTATGCATGAATTCAACCTGCATAGCTTTCAGTGTCATATTGTATGTTTGTGTATTTAATACATATTTGAGAAATCATCTCATAATGATTCCAAATCCAGAAAGCACACTGGAGATACAACTTCTAGTATCTCTGGCATTATTGTTTTTTAACTCTCATTATAAATACTTATTTATTGTTGAGGAAGACCATACAGGATTCTAATTCTAATGTAATAGCCCTGCTAAAATTGATGGTTCGGACACAGGATGTCATAGAAAGAAAAAAATACCTGTCATTTGCAGTTTAAGAATTGGTTTATTTAATTTTGGGCCAGCAAGTTTTGTGAACCAAGCCACTATAGTTTGTGAACCATGATTTATGGTGAAGAGCCAGTCACTAGTACTTTATTTAACTAATGACAGTTAAAGAAACTATGGAACATATTAACCTAGTCTGCGTTGGCCGATGAAACCAGAAAGCTGACATTGAGTTATGAAACTAAGAATGGCCATTCTGGTTAAATCTTGGAGAGACTAATAGGGCTGTATACTGGGCTGGAGGTTTAAAAAACAAAACGGCCCCAAAAAAAGCAATACCAAACCACTTCTGTACTGTTTCCAGAAAACTCTATTTTGTATCAAGTTGAGTTCAGCTCAACTTGAAGGAGATTTTACTTTCTTCTTTAAACTTTGTGCAGGTTATGCTGATAAAAGAATTGTAGACAAATGTCCAGCATGCCTCTTTAACCATTCTGTTATGTATTGGTTCACTTGAGCAAGTCAGCTTGTGTCATTTCTGTGATCTGTAGATTACCTGAAATGTCAAAATTCATAAGGACTTTTCTCCTTATTACATTATTACAGCTACCAGATTTGAGCCGCAGAAAACCAGATGATTACCAGAAAGAGCAGAGATACAGAATGCTCTAACTCTTCATCATTGTCTGATGATTGTCCTGATTTTTACAGTCTAGATCAGGGGTGTCAAACTCACGTTGTCACGGCAGCATCACATGATGTATCGGGACTATCCCCCTCCCCTTTGCTAAACTGGGTGTGGGCGCAGCCAGCGTGTGACACATCCAGTCCATGGGCTGGGAGTTTGGCAGCCCTGGTCTAGATCATTAATTAACTTTCATTGTTCTGAATGCAAAGGATATTTGAAGTGAGAAACTTGGTGACAGAAGTACAATTTTTAAAATAATAGAATTCAAAAGAAATCTCTTCACCATATTAAAAGAATGCTTTATTTGTCAGATTTTGGTAGGGATTTTTTCCCTCCAAAATACTGATAGTCATCAGAGTTCTCTAATCCTGACTGATCTAATCCTCTTGTCATCTGCTTTCTTCATCTCCAGGCAAATGTGTAAAGAATTTACTGATCTTTTGGCCCAAGACCGGACACCCATTGGCAATAGCCGACCAACACCCATCTTGGAGCCAGGGATCCAGAGCTGCTTGACTCACTTCAGTCTCATCACTCACGGCTTTGGCTCCCCAGCCATCTGTGCTGCCCTGACTGCTCTCCAGAATTACCTGACGGAAGCTCTCAAAGGCATGGACAAGATGTTCTTGAACAACAACTCTGCTAACAGGCACACTTCTGGGGAAGGACCAGGTAGTAAAACTGGAGACAAGGAAGAAAAGCACAGAAAATGAAAGAGAGAGAGAGAAAAAAAATCAGAAAGCAAGCTAATGAAAATAGGGGGTAAAACAGAAAGAAAAGGAGAGATTGAGAGTGATCCTTTGGGATGAAAAACATTTAATTTTAGCTTTAAAATATTGGATTGGGTTTTGGAAGAATTACGCTAGGTAGGTCACATCTGCGAGTAATTTTAAAAAGAAAATAAGGTCAGAGGCGCACAATGGAACAGGAAGAGTGGCTCAGTGGCAATGGCAAAGGAACTTTTGAAGATAACATCCAGGATTTTCCACTTCTGTCATCCCACAATACTTTTTTAAAATAATTTTTGGTGGGGATGAAATTATAACAGATAAAAGCAATCAATAATTTATTGGAAGAATCATTTTGATAATGTTGCTATGTTGGCCGAGGTACACAGTCTGTTTCTGTATTATTACTATTTTTAAAAACCTATCTAAAGTAGAAAGAAAAACCTAAGGGATGGATATATTTTATATTGGACTGTCCCATCCAGAGCATTTTCCTGATTTTGTGCAAATTTTTTGCTGTTCTCTCTCTGTGTGGTCTGAATAGCTGGGCCTCAAATTGGTCAGTAGCATTTGGCCAAAATATTTCCTAGTGGGAAGAAAGGGGGAAATCTGGGTCTGTCCAAACTATGAATCATTAAGAAGAATTGTTAGTAACTACACACAGAGGCGATGGGTTCAGGCTGTGAAAATGTTAAAATGTAACTAACTACAGTATATGGATGAGTAAGTGGAAGAGCTAATGGATTGCTCTCAGGTGCCTCTGCTTGCTCTGGATACCTACCTAAAGTGTTAATCAAAAGCTGCCCACTTAACATATTTAATCCTGAAACTTGGGGGCTGCAAATAATCATTTTTTTCTATCCATAAGGATGTGTATAATTTGTGTATATATGCTCCATTAAGGTATTGGATTGGATCCAGACTTGGTCATATTTGGAGGAGACACGTTGTAATCAAAATTAGCCATTACTAACTCTAGACCTACAACTCAGCATGGCTAAGTCTGAAACCAAATAACTGACCATGAGAGTCAACCCTTTGTTTCATAATAAAATATGCCTGTCATGAAGTAAACATTTTCATGAAGTTGTACCTGTGAAAAAAAAGTTGCACAGGCATGCAACAACTGTGAAGAACAGGAAAGGGTAAAGGAACATTTCTTTTTGTGGATAGATATAAAGATCAACATGCCTTTTCTTTTCCATTGCAACTTTTTTCGTAACTACTGTTATACGGAGGGCAAATGTTACTACTGAAATGGCCCTGTGCCTGAAACTGGTAATCTTTATTCCTAGTTTGTTTGATAAAAAATTTCTAAAATACACATGGAGCTCTCACCTGGAACACTACCTTTTACATTTCTATGAAATAACTTGTCCTATTGAAGGGGAGGGTTCGCAATGACCCACAAGAGGTACAAATGAAAAGGCGTGCTACAAAAGTGAAAATCCATGTATGGAAGAGACTCATGTATGCATTGGAGTGTGCCTAGGCCTCCTAGACTGGAAACAGTAACGGTAGAGATAATGTCACAGATAATGGTATCAATCTGTGCATCTTTATACTAAAATTTGAGCAATGACTGCCTCTCTTTAAAATGTCTCAGATCACAGACACACTCTTTGTTCTTTTAAAGAAATGTTAATAAGAAGAATGTCTTGATAAGTATGTTAAACCTTCTCAGGAGTATGCACCTTTTTAATTTTCTTCTGTTTCCCAAAGCTTTGCCCGCTTGGCTTATGAGCTTCTTCAAAGAGGACTAGAGCTCCGTACACATTTCATCAGGTACTGAGATGAAAATCCACAATTCTGACACTTTTCCTTTTCAAATCAAAGTCAGTTGTTTTGGAATTCTGCAGGTGTACTTCTTTAAAGAAGCTCAAAGGGAATAGATTAAGGCTTCACTAACTGAGCAAGTGATGCTGATTTAGAAGCAAATACTATGTCCTCCAAAATTATATATATATATATAAAAAAAAGAATTGGGAGGTGGGGCAATAGTGTTTGATGCACAGAGTAAAAGCAGATTTGTTAAATATTACCTTCTCTAAAAGAGGAAATATAAGAATCATGGCTCATTATTAAATTAGTATCTAAATTTAAGGAAATCAGTTTCCCCTTGTTATCAAAGGAGTGTTGCAAATTTAGACTTGGAAGACAAATAGTTGTCTTGACCCGGGTGGAAAAGGAAAAATTGGCCATTTTCCAATAACTTGCAGTGATTAAGTATGAATTACATTTTTAAAAAAAACTTAACTCCTTTTTGGAGTACTTAGGAAAAGAAACCATCCTTAAGGGGAAAATGAATGTCACCCTGCATGTTATCACTTTGCAAAGGTTTTGTTGATTTGACAGTGGCTATGGTATTTCATGCATTTTGAAAGATTGTTTCCCTTTGTCACAACAGCTTGTGTCTATGCTTCATTTTGGCCTCACATACTGAATTCATTCTAGAAGATGAGAATAGGATAAAGATGTATTATACCTGCCACCCTGATCCTAAACACATTATATGGCTGTAAGTTCCATTAATTTTGGTGGAATTTAATTCCACTTAAGGGAACATTGAAGGCTTGGGTCTATGGCTAATCATCCATGCAGAAGTCATTTATTTATTTGAAATGCAGTTTTCAAATGCTATTTGGGTACTTGCAGTTTTCAATAAAAGTTAGATAATTTCACCCTATAAACTGGGATCACATAATACAGCAGTGGTTAATGTTTCATTTGAAGCAATTGCACATATCACATGCCAGACAGTTGCATCTTTTGCAGCATATACACTATACAGAAATGTATCTATGTGCAAATGCTTGAAATATTCTTGATTTATAATTATCAGTATTTTTTCCATATAGGAAACTATATACCATAAGTGCTAAATTATGTATTGTGCATTTAAAAGCTGACCATGTGATTCCTAATTCCAACCAAGCCAATTTAGATGTATTTAAAACTATTCTTTCACATCGAGCGATTTTGGTGTCATGAATTCAACTTTTTGTTTGTTTTTAATGAAACATGTTCCCAAGCTCTTAAATAAGAGTATATGGACATCTTAAGGCACCATTTCTGAGTATATTTATCTAGGCAGGAAAGTTCATCAATCTGTGGAGCTTCCATCCATATATAATATCTGACTACTAAAATTGCAGTTCTATTGACTTTAATAGGAATTGATTTAATGCCAACTATTTGTTCAGTTGTGGGAGAAGCTTTAAATTCTGATCTTAAGTCATATCTGTCCAATTTCAGTTATGTTTTAGGATGATGAGTGATTAAGCACAGAATTTTTACAATAAAATGTGATCATGGCTACTGCAGAACTTGAAAAATATTAACTGAGGTTCCATATGACATTAATTCATTTTAATTAGGAATATAGTAAAAACAATAGTTATGAAGTCAACATACTTTTTATTTTTTTGAGAGTGATATTATCTTAGTGTAGCAGCCATTCTATTCTACTTGAGGAAAAAGATGTTCGTTCATTTTTGCATTCTTTAGTTTAGTTTTTTTTAAAAAGCTGCCCAATTTATCAAGGCAATTAACAGGCAATTAACAGTTAATATATTAAATATTGCAGTTTAGTAGGAACTTTCCCTAAGGAAGAAGAAATGTCTTCATCATGAAACACAGTAAAGTCAAAACTGCAGTTCCATCTACCCAGTTTACTACATTTATTTTTCAGAGAATTGAGTATGTGTTTGACTTGATCCTATTAAAGCCAATGGAATTTAAATGTGCTTAATATTGACTGGATTGCATAGCATACGTTTAAGATAACTTCCTTTATATGACATACTTGAAAATTGTATCTTGTTTGTATGTCTTGTCCATTCCAGCATCCAGAAAGAAAGAAGAAAGGAAAGACAATGGATCTTTATGTTCATACTATTTTAGAGGACACTTTATTGTACTTGAAGGCAATTGCAGTATTAATTGCTTTTCTCTTTTCTCTGAATTTAGGCTTTCTTGCCGAATTTTATAAATATAGCAAGTTCCCTATTGCAAAATAAAAATAATTTACTATTCGTCCTGTTGATGTGAACATGAAAGATCCAAACTGAATTAACATTAAAAAGGCCTACCGAGGAAATATTCCATTACTTAAAATTCAACTGCTTGTGTCTAAGATAGAGATTATCATTAAATTAAACAAGACATTGAGGCAGAAGAATTGAAAAGTTGAACAGCTAATCAGGAGATATTTTGCTCTTAATGGACATATAACTGATATTGATTACTGAATCACCTGCCTTTTACTTTTAAATGCTGCTAAAATTTGTTGCATAACAACCAAGAGAAATCTGATTTACTGTTTTAGAATAAAATTTGAAAGGTTATTTGGGTATGGGAAGACCAATTATTATTTTGCTTTAAAGAGCAGGTGTTTGGAAGCATTATTTGGTAAGCATGTCCCAGTCTCAACTTGCTGACCCTCAAACTAATTTTGTGTATGCAGCTGAAAGACAGAAAGAAATAGAAAGAAATGCCAGTGGTTTTACTGAATAGGGTCTTCTGCCCCAATAACTTGTTAACTATTCCAGGAGAATATTCTTTCACAAGGTGTTTTGTTTTGTTTTTTTGGTATCACCAACAGATTCTGTGACCCTGCAGCAGAATGCACAAATGGATTGAGCAGTATTGTCTACACACTGATTGGCATCTTCATATTTTCAGAGATACATTTTGTGCAATCCATCCTTTGCTATGCCAAGCCCTACTCTTCCCCCATCTCTTATTTTTGGTAATTTTATTCCTCATCCCATCAGTGTTCCTAGAAACTAATAATCTGACCCATCTACTTTTAAGTTTTTTTTCTTAAAGATCTTTGTAAATTACTCAAGTATATAAAAAATGGCTGCCCATGTTACTGTTACATCACAGCTGTAGGACCCAACTTTTTCTTGAAGCAATGTATTAAAATACTAGTCATCAATACAGTCTTAAAAGTAATTGATACCATTTAAATCTCATGAATAAACACATGAGATTAATTTATGAATGAAATAAATTTATGGTAAGATTAATTTATGAATCAATAATACCTTGGTCAAATAAAAATAAAACAGTATTTCTCACTTTTCTAAACCCTGTAAAACCATATAACATTTAAGCACTACCTACACAATTCTACTACTGATCTATAGAATTACATCATAAAGTCAGTGCACAGAATTTTGTCTTACATAGTACTTTTCTACCATGTCCCAGCTTAAAGGGCAGTATTGTATTACCGGATGAAACAGTTTGGTATCCCCATGGACTGCAGTTGTAGAAAAAAATATTTGATTTTTTTTCTTGTCACACGTAATACCTAAATAGGAAGAAACAAATTTGCAATATCATTAAAAGTAGCTCATAATATAGTCCTTAGCCGAAGAAGCTATTTGAACATTCCTGTTATCAAACTGCTGTAAAAGAATCTAGTAGGAGAAAACCAGCATTCCTAAATTCAGAGAAAAATATGTTGAAAAAGAATATAGTTTTGAGATTATATACATTTGTGGCAGCTAAAAGCAGGTATCTACCACTGTTGGTTCTCTTGCCATTAATTTCGGGTTTTTTTTATGAGAATGTGAAGTTTTCTCATTCTCTGCATTATGATGCTTCATCTACTGCACTTACTGGGAATTCTTGTAAGCAGCCATTAAAGGCACAAGATTTTTGACAGAAAAAGATGATACAAACTGAATAAGAAACTAGTGTTCAGACTTCTCCATTTTTAGGATCTCTTGATCAGACAGTGGAGAAGGGTAAATTGAACTGTATTTTAAAGGGTAAATTAAACAGTATTCCACCAAAGACTATGACCTGCAATAGATCATAGTCTTTGGTGGAACAGATCCTCCCAGGCATAGAAATGATGTGAGGCTTTACCAAGGGCTCCCTGAAAGTCACTTGATTGTATCCCTCTTTAACAATCCAATTGTTAAATCAACCTTATTCTCCATTATTATAGAATTAAGATTGTTTGCTACTTGGTTGTGTCACTTAAAAGCTAAACTTGGAAGATACTGACAAATACTTTGCCAAGCACTGTACCCAGGCTTTTGTGCTTCCTGCACATCTTGTTCTATGCTTGGAAATTGTTCTTTGTTTAAATATTCTGTTGTATATGAATAAATACACATATGGCTGGAGTAGCTTTCTTATAACACCTCCCCCCCAAAAAAAATTAAAAGAGAAACCACTGATAGTTGTTCAGAGCCAAACAGGTGTATACCATGTAATTGTTGGGTAATTTGAAATGTCCCTTTACATAGCTCTCCAGTTCTGACAAGTAGAGTTAGCATCATCCATCAATAGCACTGCTGGCAAGAGCTGATAGAGTGGTCAATACCATCTGCAAAGCCACAAGGTATTCTTGCCCAAGAATCTTATTTCTGATAGTTACCAGTCTGTTTTTCAGCTATATGAAATAAGAACAATTGATGCTATGAATAGCAGAGGTTCTTGGCACCTGTTGTTTCTTCTGGCTGTCAGCAGCTTCACATTCAACAGGTGCAACTTTTCCTATTACTTTCTTCTGGCCAGTTTTGCAGTAGATAAAGTCTCTGAGCCACATAGTAATAGAATCACCTTACTGTAAACATTCTATTTGATTTCTAGAGTAATTTAGAGAGGAAGGTTGCATTAGTCATGAGTATTTAAGATCTGCATCTTAAGGAAAATGGTTTGAAAGGGAATTTCTGAAATATGTTTTAAATGAAACTTTCTTTCACTTTAGGTTTAGTATATTGGTGGACAAGAATGTGACAATTTCTCACATCAGGCTTCCTTTAAATGAAACCAACAATCGTGAAAGAAACGACTCTTTGACTCTTTCCCTTGGGGTGGTTTCTCTTTGAAATGGCCTCCTTTTGCATTCTGTCCAAGTTCTCTTTTGCAACCACTTTGGTACACCTGGGGAAAAAACTACATGTTATTGTAAGGCATATCCCATAGACACAGAAGGAAAATGGGAAAGTACAACTTCCCTATGGCCAGGCTGGCAATCAGTCTAAGTGAAGGAAAGCTCTGAATTCATAGCCTTCTCTTCTCACCTTTGGCTAAACCAATTCATCCAGTTAGCTGACTGAGTTCTCAGCAGTTTTCCAGAGGGAGGGGCAATACATCACCCTTGAGATAGTAGCGGAATTACAATGGCAGTATGACTTCAGTAGGGAAGGACAATGGAACTGTAGCTATTCAAGACATTTCAAAGGAAATGTCTGTGTGTGTATGGGGGGGGGGGGGAGAAGAATGAACCATCACCCAACCCTAAATCTCCCCACCATCACAAACAAAACCCTTGAATGATCACTGGTGATCTAAAGGATACTTGGGGAAATCAGTATCTTCTGTTGACAATTTAAAGGCATTCCATTCTTGCACCCTCTTTTCTGCCCAATTATCTGCTTAACTTTTCATTAAAAGAAAAACTGCCAAAGTGATAGGGATAACTATCCACTAGTGGAACAAACTAGCTGCTAAATCAATTACAAGCACCTTGATCTAGAGTTTCTTATTAGACCAAGGTGTGATCCCTGCTCTTCCACTGGATTTACCTTAGAGGCATTTCCATGTATTTTTAAAACCTTTGTCTTTCTTTTGCTGAGTGGTAATAGAAGTAATGGAGCAGGGATTCTTACAAACATATTGTTAAATCAAATATATAGCTGGTTGAAAACAATCTGGACAATCTATGGCAGCAGAGATACAACAGAGATTTCTTAGCTGTTTCTTCCATGTAGTGGATTTTTGTTACCCAGAAAGAGTGCCTCCTCCTTTTTCCAATGATGATGCTGACATGTCTTCAGCACCGAATGCCCCCCCCTTTTTTTGTGGGACAGCTCTGACTAAAATTTTCCACCCTTCTTAAAAGCAACTTATCTGCAGTTAATAAATTAATGCTTTAATTGCACTGATGTATGTTCTCGGCCATATGTTTATTAAAATATATGTGTGAGTGTATGTTTTCCAGTATTGGAATTTGTTTTCTCCAATTTTCTATCTTATGTTTTTTAAAGAACATTTAAAATGAACAATGATGTGTGCTGAGAAAGAAATCATGGGTGGCTAAGAGCCTGGGCCGTGTAACCCCTTGCCACCCACCCATTCTATGAAACCCATTCTAGGAAAGTTAAACCCTGTGCTCCCACAGTGAATTTTTAAGAACTGAGGACTCAAAGAGTAAAGCTAAAACGAGGCAAATTCTTATACAAAAAATAAGACTGGGAAATCAATTACATTCTCTTTTTATGTTATCACAAAACATTTAAAACAGTAAAACGGATTCCTATTCTTGAATAGTCTTTCCATTAACAATGGAAAAAATATCAATTGTTTTAGGGTCTCTTCCAGAAAAGTAATGGGGTGGGTTAAAAAATGGGAAAGGTATTCAATGATGAGTTTGTATATATTTATTTATGCTTAATTTAATGGGATTGTGTAAATACAGCAAGCAAGTAGTTTGGGGATTATTTATCTGTGACTATACCTCTGTGAATGGGTGGGGAATTTAAATCTTGGGAGGGTTGAGATCAAATAGAGAAAAAGACAAAAAAAATAATACAAGCGCTTGATACTAGATAGTACCCAATCTGATTTTTTTTTCATTCTTTATCGACAAACTGTTATGGTAATGGGTAGAACTTGGTTTCTTGTCCAGTGATGACCTGATTTACATAAATAAGAAGAATAAAAAAGATTGTTGTGTTTTGTTGTATTTTCCTCTTCAGATTTTTCCCTCTCTCTTTTTTAACAAAAAACCAAAACAAAACATTGGTGCTGCTTCAGTGCTGAAGATGGATTTACTTCTGCAGCCAAGAAAACAAACAAAAAAGCTTTCCCAATCTGGGCTTCTGGGAAATTCAGGACCTGGTTCTACGGTGAAAACAAAAACAAGCAAAATAATAATAATAATAATAATAATAAACGTTGCTTCTCAGAAGTGTTTGGCAATTTGACTTTGTCTGAGCTTGCTGACCGTGGGGGGGGGGGGGGGGGGGGGGGGGGGGGGGGGGGGGGGGGGGGGGGGGGGGG
>JANHFM010006058.1:65233-76448 GCA_032468115.1 Grayia smithii | reverse complement strand
ATACAATACAATACAATACAATACAATACAATACAATACAATACAATACAATACAATACAATACAATACAATACAATGCAATACTTTATTTGGCTAAAGGTGATTAGACATACAAGGAATTTGTCTCCAATGCAAATAATTATAATAATACCAATACCAATAAGAAGGTAATAGAAAAGATGAGAAGGATAATAGTAATATAGCCATACTACATGGGTAAATATACTTAGATATAAGACAGTACTGTGGGAGTTAGATGTTCAGCAGAGTGATGACACAAGGGAAAAAACTTTGGTTACTTTTGCGTGCAGCAATTCAGATTAGAGCATCTGCAGCCAATATCTATCCAGCTTCTGCTTGAAAGCATCCAGTCTCTCTGGGAATTGGTTCTACCATCAAATTGCTCTTATTGTTAGGACACTTTAGTTAAGTTTCAAATAGGATTTGGTCTCTTAAATCCATTACTGCATATCCTATGTTTTAGAATGGTAGAAAATAGGTCTGTGTGCTATATTTTCAGATTTTGAAAAAGCTCTCTTCTTAAGTCTAAACATTTCCAGATCCTTCAATCTTTTTTCATAAAACTTCATAATGTTTATACTCTTAGGGAAATTAAAGCCCTTTTTCAGCTCTTTAGTAGCATTTATCCACTCACTGCATTTCGGCCGGACAAATCCAGGCAACTCCTAATTTACATTCATGAGAAATTGGCTTTGTTGCACCAAGTGGTTGATAAGCCAGATAGTTAAATGGTTGGTTTCAAGGGAAAGAAATCATTTGGTCAACCCTAGAAGAGGAAAGAAAAAGAAAAAATGTAGATCACTATATTCTAGTTGTGATCCAAGTCTATGTATGTCATGAATATCATAGTCCCTGATTGAAGAATGGGAAGAAAGAATCTATAATTGTTACAAAGGAAAATATTTGTTTTCAATCTAGCGTATGAATTTATGTGTCAGTTTCTAGAAGCTCTTATTCTTCTGGGGATGGCTAAAATTACTATTGTGCTTTCTTTTGATCATAATTATTTATTTCAATGGGAAAAAAGTGAACATTGGAAATCGGAAAATACAGAGCAATACATAATAAAAATCCCCCCCCTACAAAAATACAGTTACTTTTAACGTACACAAATGTCCCCACCTAAAAAAACCTAGCAACAGCAGCAACAAAAGCAACATATACTGATACAGAAACAACCAAATACTTTTTAAGATAATTTTAAGAAAGGATGTGTTGCGGTATATCTGTTTTGTAAACAAAAGAATCACTGAATTATTGGATCCGTCTCCACTGTCAATCACTGTTGACTAACTTTATTACTCCAAGGTTTCTTGTGCAATGTACTTCCCAGTTCTAAAACTAACTAGATATGACAGGGTTGGCCTTAAGATATCTTCTTCTGTTGAGCTATGGCCTCATTTTTACTCAATGCTAAAACATAAACATTCAATGTCTGCTGTCAAATAATCTTGATATAGTTAGAGCACACAAATTCACTAGTGAAATCACAAAATTCAATTGTCCTTATGCACAAGTGGATCAATATCTTTTTTTATTGTTATTTTAAAAACAATGCTGTTGAAATTCATTTGCTGTTGAAATCCGTTTGCTGCTCCCTTAGGGCTTTCCATTTTGAAAATCCCATAGTTCATTTACTGGAAAAGTTATTGTATGCAGAATAGTTTACACTTTAGTGAAATACACAGGAAGAAGTTGAAGTTAAACTGAAGAATACTTTACACTTGTAAGCTGATTTCCAATAACAGTCAATCAACAATCTCCTGTGGTCCCTTTGTTAATAACTTTACTGTTATTTAATACCTGAAAAGTATATAGTTGATACAGAATACTGGTTTGAATAGCAAATTGGATGAATGCAGTGCTAAAGATTTGTATAAATGATGCCATGTATATTAATAAATTGTTAATAAAATACCAATTATGGAGTAAATAGCAACAATTATTTCAATATGAAATATTGCTAGAGCAAAAACATCAGTATTGTTGTACAGCTAGAAAAATTATCAGTGAACTTCCCTATTTTTTTGAATAATTCTTTCTCTTTTATAGTTTGTAAACATTCTGAGAAAATATGAGATAAGTAAAGCTATATTATGAATGAATAGTGGCAGTTACAATTCTGTGAATGGATTTTAGTATTATTTTTAAATCCTGCTTGATGACGTGTTGGAAGTCATTCAGAGTCTTCTGCAAGAGAGAAATTAGAAAATTAGATAAATAGGTTTCTAATAGGAAACTAAAGCTTTACCCTTTTCAGTTGTGTCCAACTCTAGGGGGCAGTGCTTATCTCTGTTTCTTAACTGAGGAAACCAGTGTTGTCTGAAGACATTTCCGTGGTTAGGTGGCCAGCATTACTATATGCTGAAGTGCATGGAACGTTGTTACCTTCCCACTGAAATGGTACCTATTTATCTATTCACATTTGCATGCTTTTGAACTGCTAGGTGGGCAGGGAAGTAATGGGAGCTCATCCATTGTGCGGTGCTGGGTCTCAAACCCAGGCTATCAGCTTTCCATCACACTCCCCCTCTATAGATAAATAAATACATTATGTAGTAATTGATATTCATTTAAATTTCTAAATCTAATACTTTGATAGCAGTAAGCAATACTGAGTCGTAGAAAGCCTTTACACAGGATTTTTTGTCTTACAGGATTTTGTGTTCAACAGCAAGATTCAGAGACAATTTTTTTTAGCATCTTCATGTTAAAAAAGTATACAAAAACAGGTTGTCTTATGAGTAAGCTTGAAACTCTGACTAGCTTATTAGTTGGTGCCAGTCAAAAAGAGTCTTACTGTACATTTATGATATCTAGAGAAAATGAAGTAAGTTTTAATGTCTATGAAGTAACAGTCCTGTACTGTAACAATGCAATTGAAATTTGCTTTATAAGAGACGACAGTTACAGTCTGTGATTTTCAAGAGGACAACATTGCTTTAAATGACAGAAATGAGGACTGTCAGTATAATAGTTGCTTTTATTCTGTAAAAATGATGCCACTATTGCTCCCAAGATACATTTGAAAGAGGAACCATAGAAGCAGTAAATGCAAATATGGCATGCTAGATAATTGAATTATCCAAAAAAGTAAGACTGTGTAGTATAACAGTCCTAGACAATGGTGGAATATATTTAGCATTTAGTTTTCAAAATGTTGTATTGAGAGTGGTGGCATTCAACTCTCTTGAGATATAAATTTTTAATTCAAAATTTGTTACTGGAATCCTTGATACAAAATACTTTATTATAAATCCTCAGTTTAGAGAAGATGAAAGCTTCCTGAAGGGAGGAGATCAAAGCCAGTATCTGTTATCAACAAAACCATTATCAATAGGAATATTTGATTATTTTTCTAGCATTTTAAAAGTATAATGCTTTTTTTATACCGAAAGCAATTTTATATATTTTTATCATGAGAAAAACTGTTTGAAAGGAAATGAACATGAAGAAGTTTCCCATTGCCATGCTGCCTAGCATTACTATAGTGGTCCATGCTGGGGGGAGGGGGGGGACTCTTCCTAAATATTGCATCAATTCATGGGGTGGATGGAGAAATTTTTTTTCATATAATTTTGTAAAAAAATGTGAAATCAGAAGTGTATAATCTGGAGATTTACTATCATCTTCAAAAATTAAAAACACATAAAGATAAGGGGTCTCACTATCTGAGTAACAAGAAAGATCTTGCAGCACAGTACTTTAATTATTTTTTTTCAGAAGTTTCAATAAGCAGATAAGAGATCTAGAAAATACATTTTCCTTGGCTTTCAGAAAATGCATCTGTAAAAAGTCAGGACAGAACAGACAAAAGGAAAAGATTCTTTTTCTACAAAACACATAATTAAATTTTGGTGTATGCTACTATGGGATGTGATGCTGGCTATCAATTTGCCTTCAAAAAAGGATCAGACCAAGTCATGTAGAAGTCATGGGGATGTTTAATGTTTAATGTTTATAGCATTTATATGCCGCCCTTCTCCCGAAGGACTCGGGGCGGCTTACAAGGTTAAAAGACAATATAAAAATAAATGCATCAATAGCTATTAGTTTTGTTGAGTTTGTGAGCACTTCTGAAGACCAACTGATGGGTGACTATGGATTTCCTTGTGCAGTTGGTTGGCCATTGTAAAAACACATGCTGGGAAAGATGGGCCAGGGATCCAATGTATTAGACACTGTTCATGTGCTTATATTGCTATACAGTACTTCTAAAACATAGCCTCCATGATTTAAGAGAAAGTTCTCATCTGGTTCAATAATGGATTAGATAAGCAACCTTATTTAAAAAAAACACTGGAGTGATGGATTCATGTCAACAAATTACATTTCACATTAAGACAATAATATAAATAATGGCATCTTCCACTAATATTTAAATAGTATTACTCTCAACATTCTGAACTAGGAAGATGAGAATTAAAATACAGCTTGAAAAAGAAAGTTTTGACAGTGTTTAACAGGCTGCATTAGCTATGTGATCTAGCCTGAGAATTGAAAATTTACACCACATCCTCATTCCTCACCCTAGGTCACAGCTTCATTTCATTATCCCTTTGGCCTGATCTGATTGGAGCTTTTTGTATGTTGTTATGGCATTATCTCTGTTACTACCCATATTGATGAGTACCTAAAAGTTTAACTCACAGTAATTTATTTTTTGTTTTGTGTCTGTGTGTTGACTCCTGGTGACAACCTGGACCAGTCCTTGAAGATTTTCAAAATGGTTTGCCATAGCTATCTTCCCACAGTTGAGAAAGAGTGACTGGCCCAAGGTCATCCAGCTGGCTTTGTACCTAAGGTAGGAATATAATTTCCAGCCTCCCAGTTTCAAGCCTAGTGCCTTAATTATTGCACCAAACTAACTCGTCAAGGTAATATCAGTTAGAAAAATATAACAGAGTTTGAGCTTTTTTCTAATACAGCAAAGTAGGTGCATTAGGAACAAATGCATCTGGATGAATGTGGAAAAATACACAACAGCAGCATTTACACTGGGGAGAAAAATCAACAGAGGCATCTTATTCATCTTTCATTAGTTCAAATTTACCTGAATTCAAAATAAATATCTGTTTCTTTATACACACACACACATGTATGCACCCACCCACACCCACACTCACACAAACATAGTGGAACTACCATCAACCACTTTTTCTACATGGATGGCATTAAGCTGTATGCTGACTGAACAAGTACTCAGTGCACTCGCTGTTCCACCTGACATGGATCAAAAGCGAGCACATTGGGATGTCTTCTATATTGGAGAAGTATGGCCAGAGATAGTAGATATAGTAACGTTAAAACTGATGAAATGGAACTACCAGCAGACTACTTAGACATACAGACCAGCTACAAGTACCTCACAGTCACATGGGAACATGTATCTCACAGTCACATGGGAACTATGAAGAGGTGGCAAGGAAGACAACAGCCAAGTATTCACAAAGCATAAGACAAGTCCTGAAGAACCAATTCAATGGAAAGTACAAGATCCATGCCATTAACATGCACACCCTGTCAGTCTTCAGACTTCCTCTTATAGTGAGCTGGTTGAAGAAGGACATGGAGGTGCCAATGTGAAGACCTGGAAGCTCCTCGCAAAGGTTTCCATCTATGGAGATTGTACATAAGCCAGAAAGAGGGCAGGCAAAGTGAGGTGTATGTCAATGTAATCCAGAGCATCCAGAAGTACATCATTAAGATGGCACCCAAAAATAAGCTGATGAGGGGATGCCCGAAGCAGCAGCAGGGATGGGAGGAAGATCAAACAGAAGAAGTTTTATGGCAAGACAAAATTCTGCATGGAATATGCTATCAACAGATGGTTTTGAGATGACAGTCATTGGGAAATCTTTCCAATAGCTGGAAAGAGTTAGATTAAAAGACAACACTTAGGCACTAATCGTAGTAGCACAAGAACAGGCATTAAGCAGCAGATCCATAACAGCAGGGATCCACTACACCAGAAGGTGCAGAAAAGCCACAGAGACAGTCGAGGACATAGTGGCAGCATGTAAGATGCAGACAGGAACAGCATATATTGAATGGCACAACCAAATAGCTGGTGTTATACAGGAACATCTGCACCAATGTATGGACTATACCATCCAGATGGAAGATTCTGCAGAAGTTAAAAAGAGTAAGAGGGCTAAAGTTCTGTGGAATTTCTATAGCAAGAATAATAGAAAGTAATCGACAGTCAACCAGACATCATGGTAGAGGGCAAGGACCAGAAGACAGTAGTGGTGATAAATGTAACAGTACCAAGTAACAGTAACATCAGGCAGAAGGAGGATGAGAAGCTGGAGAAGTATCATGACCTGAAAGAGGAACTAAGTGGAAGATAAAGACCAATGGTGTTAAGAGTATTTAAAGCTCTGATCCTTAGCTTGCAGAGTGGCTTCAACAGTTTTCAGGAACAATATCAAAGCTCTCTTTCCAGAAGAATACTGTGATAGAATAGCTAAGATGCTGCACAGAATCCTCAAACTCACAGACCTCTGGTATAAGACCTGAAATTGAGGAAGATATATATTATTGATAGAGGTGAGACAGGAAATTTTAAATTATTTCTAATGGTTTCTTGCACTGTATTACATAGTAATTGGAGAAAGGAAATGTGATGTGGGAAAGTTAACACTGGCATTTCCCCCAGTAAGCATCTGGAAAGCATTCCATACTTGGGCTGTACTAAATTATTAAAAATAAATAAGAAATAGTGATTAAAGAATTAGATTAAGAATGGAGACCCGATGGGTGACTTCGAACCAGTCATGCTGTCTCAGCCTCACTCAATCTACATCTCAATTTCACATCACCATGAAATGTTTTTTTGTTTGAAAAGGATGGGAAGAAGAGTTTAAAATACCAAACACATAAAATATAAGTAAAATAGTAAAGCAAAATATAATTCTTGGAAGGAAAAAAATACCTCCTGCTTTGTATAATGCTTCTACTATGAAATTCAGTGCTCTTGGAAGCAGGTTGTATATTCTTAATTTATGAACAAATGTTCTTGAAATATATCACAACAGGAAGCAGTACCTAGCAGATGTTACCTGCATTTGGAAGTTATGCAGGCTCATGCCTGATTAGTACATGGATGGGAGATTACCAGACAATCCCAGAGCTGTAGCATAGACTGGAAAACTGAAAAATATCCCAAAAGAAGACAGTGGTGGTGTCAGCGTTCCAGAAAACCATTCGCCAAAGAAATACTCTGAAGCAATCATCTCTCAAAGTTTTCATTTATTCGGACAAGTAAACTGGCATATCTGGGAAAATCCAAATCTGAGAGTTCCAGGTTTTCCCTCAGGATATCAAAAACCCCAAAACCATCTCCTCCTTCCTCAGTCGATCACATGCTCCAATTATCTTCTATGCCCTCTCGACACCATTCCTTCTCCAGATGCAGGATCTCCCTGACCTTGACCATTGGAAGGAATGCTATTATATCTAATATCCCCCTCTACCAAATTCCCCCTCCTACTTTCCCACAGCAGAGAAGGTGGCAGTGTGGAAGCCCCTTAATATGGCTTCCAAAGCTGACACTGTGAGGTATATTGGGAAAACAAAAGGGTGAACTGGTCCCTTCATCATTGGGTTGTTTTTGCCCTCGTCCTCACTGTCATAGGATTCTGGCAACTTGTCATCATTGCTTGGGGTTCCCTCCACCCTTTGGCTGGGTGGGGATGGACCTCTGCAGCCTGGAGGGCCTTCCAGAATGTGTTGGTGGCCTGTTTTGGGCCTTGTTCCCATTGTGCCTTGGGTGGTGGCTCTGGCCTAGGCCTCAGGGCTGGGGTCATGCATGCAGATGCCATATGGCCCTTCTCCCCACATCTTTAGCACTTCAGCAGACTTTGAGGGAGGGCTGGTTTCGGGGTCTGATGTGGTGCTGTGATTCCCCATTGGCTGGGCAGTTTCAGGTCGGGTTGGCCCCTCTCTTTCATGTCTGGTTGCTGTCTTATAGTGCGCAATCCACCATTGACTTTTATTGCTACTCGGAACCACTCAGAGAGCCAGTTTGGGATGTCGCAGTAAGCGATTACTTGGGCAATTTGCTTGTCCAGGCTTGTTCTGAAGAAGTGCACTAGCAGCTGCTCTGGTAAAGGGAGTAGCCTCCCAATGACTCTCCTAAATTCGCAGATGTGCTCTTTAATGGGGTGGCCCCTCGGTTTAGATAGCTGAGCTCATCTACACACATACAAGTTTTCCTCCACCAGTGGTGGGTTGCTCCTGGTTCAGGCCGGTTCACGCGAATAGGTAGCGGTGACGCTGTGACTGGGAGCTGGGCTCACCCACCGGCCCGCCCCTACTTACCTTTCTCCTTATTTTTTTTTTGCTGTTTAGCCCAGGTGTGGCAATCAATTAAAAGCGCCCCTCAGCTGGGCTAAACTGCTCTGTGCATGTGCAGAGCGTTTCTTTTTTGCTGTTTTCCAAAAAGTTTTTAATGCACATTTGTAGAGCGCCTGTTTGGCGTGCACGCGAGTGAAGTTCTTGAAGCCTTGTGGCCGAGCTGGCAGTGGGGTGGGGCAGGCACTTGGCTGTGACCCTTGTCGGGCTCCCCCCCCACTGGCTCGACTAAAAGGCAAGCGACTTCAAAGTTATGGAAGCAGCTTTAGCCCAAGCCACAATGTGGCCTCGAGGCTACCACCCAAGCAGAAGCAGCCGAGCTGGAAGCAAAGCAAGTGCATCTCTAATCTCTACCAAGGGGTGCTCACGGCCCCTTCTGTGACTACTCCGGTGACTTCACTGGATTTGTGGACACTTAGAAGTGAGTGCAGCTAAAGGCGCTGCTGTCGCATGTCAGCCCAGGCCTCACTCTGCGGCAAGGGTTGCAATGGAAATAGCCATATTTCTGTTCTAAGAATTGGAAGGTGGTTCTTCTGCCCTCTTCGTTGAGGCGACTCCCGCCTTCCTCCGCCTCGTCTCCTTTTCTGATCTGCTGCTGGGCAGAGTATCCGACGGCGTGTCCGGCAGCTCGTCCTTAGCTACCGCCTTCTCTTCGGCACCGCCATCCCCCTTCTCTACGCATGTTCCCTTTTCCTTGGACTCCTGGTTGAACTGCAATGGAACCGGCCCTTCAGGGTGCGCCTTCGCTTTCTCCGCTGCTTCGGGCAACGTGAAAAGGTGGCGACCGAGCATGGGTGAGTAGAAGCCTGGGAGCGCCGGTTCCTGGCTGGGCCAGCCCAAGAGGCTTTGAGGTGGGACAGCCTGGAGCAGCCAGGATTCGAGCGATCATTGCACCATGGTGTCCACCTGCTGGTTCACCTGAACGCCCACTTCTTTGGTGTTGGCTTTACGGAGTCACATAGTGAGGCCCAGGCTGATGTACATGGATCCTGGCCACTCCAGGCTGTCTGACCTCAAAGCCCCTTGGGCCGGCTCAGCCAGGAGCCACCACTCCCAGGCTTTGGCTCTGCTTTGGCCAAAGTGAAGAGGTGGTGACCAAGCACGGGCGAGTGGTGAAACGAAAGTGGAGGCTGACACTGGAACTCTCCAGGGGCTTTGGGAGCCTGGCTTGTTTCCAGCCCAGCCTCCACTCCATTCTTCCCAGCTCGTTCAGGGGCCTTCTCCTTCTCCCAGGCATTGGGGTGGGGGAACTCGACCTCAGCTAATTTAGAGATTAACTCCTACCCATACTCATCTCTTCTTGCTTCTGTCACTGGAGCAGGCATCTCTGCTTTGATATCTGAGGATGGCTGCACTCTGGCTGCAATCAGGCTCTCTTCAGATAGCCCATCTTCAGCCATGGTTGCCTAATTTTCTCTCCCAGCACCCCATATATGAGGGAGCGATTGGAGAGTCCAGGATTCAGGAAACCTGGTGATTTTGATAGATTTTAAAAGGAGTTCTGACTATCTGTGAAGTTTCCTAAAGATGCCCTAATTAATTCATGAGTCATGAGCCAAACTTCAAAAGAAATACAGTCATTTATTAGGAGTACCATCTCGGCAATATTCAGATGTAGTCAGAACTAATCCCACACAGAGTTATGTTCCCCTATGACCCTGTCTCTCCCCTCCTCCCTGGCCATGTCATAAATCATATTCTCCAATTAACCACTTTGGCTAGCTGTGAAACCCAAAGAGCTCTCCTACTGACTGCGATGGAAAGGCATCTGTGGAATGTAGTTTCAGTTATGAAAGTCAACCACTCCATCAGTTTTCCCTCCCCTACTCATGGCAACTTGAAAGCTTTTCAAGTTGACACTCAGAGCTTAATACAGACAAAGAGAACCTCCTCTATATCGGGCAGTTAAGCTAAGCCTAAATCACGCCCAGGCTCCTAGCTGTCTCCAGCAAATACTGTTTCAGTTTCCAAACAGTCCCCATTGGCAGACCCAGTTATTATGCCTATTCATTGGCTGACCTTGTTACCATGTCTCTACCAGTCATGAATTATCTGACAATGACATGCCTGATAAATCTATACTTTGAGGAAACCTGCCTTGGAGTTTTGATTTCATAGGGGCTGTTACTTGGAACCCTGATAACAATTCCATGTTGGCCCAATTTAACATCTTCTGAATAACTCTGATATTCAGATAATTTGCATAGATTATGCAATTTCATTGTATGATGTGAATAAGCATTCTCAAATAAACTTTCTGTGTATTAAGTTATACTTATTTTCAGGACTGATTTTAATATATTCAAAAAATTAATATCTTACTTGCTTCTGTGTCCTCCAACTCCAGTCTAAAGACCACCCTAGAACATTTTCAGATTGTCAAAATGTTGTGACAAAGCTGCTCATTTTCAATAGCTGTTAATATTATAAATGGCTAAAGGATGAACTAGCATCCATTTTGACTGTTTTAACTTTCTTAACCTCTGCCCATATCCACAGTTGGGGGGGAGGTGACAAAATGCTGAACATGAACATCTGTAGCCCTCAAAGAAAAACAATGTATTAATTTTAGAAATGTGATTCCTAAGCAAAAAGGTATACTTCATAATGAAACTCCTCCAAACAAATATTCCTTGGTATGAATTAAAAAGACAGATATCTAATTTTATGATCCAAAAATGTAAGCCTTTAAAATTATTGGGACCTGGTCTTCCGGTGACGTTGTGGGCAAGTGGAGCAGGTTAGGAGTTTCTTCTCCAAAAACCTAGCTCTGATTTTCGTGGCCTGGCGGCGATTCGATCGCCGTCCTCAAGCGGGAAGTTTGGGGAAAGCGAGG
>JANHFM010006058.1:49028-61444 GCA_032468115.1 Grayia smithii | reverse complement strand
GAATCTCACCGGCTCAAGGTTGACTCAGCCTTCCATCCTTCCGAGGTGGGTAAAATGAGGACCCAGATTGTTGGGGGTCAAGAAGCTGACAGATTTTGTTGCAGAAATCACATCCAGAAAGCACACACAGATAACTGATTCAGCAGGATTCATTAACTCCTCTTTTATACATAATAACACATACAATACCAACAGCAAGTTCTTCCAACGTGGTAAAGAGTTGCAGGCAAAAAGCACAGGCAGAGGAGAGAACAGCAGAGATGAGTTTCAGTTTCAATTCAGCAGACAGACTAGTTTGCAGCTTCAGAGCTCAGAGCTTAATACAGAGCCACACTCAGATTCCTTTGAGTTCCAGTTTCCAAACAGTCCTCATTGGCTGATTTAGTTGCTATGCCTATTCATTGGCTGACCTTGTTACCATGTCTCTGCCAGTCATGAATTCTCTGACAAAATGTAAATAGTAGTAATTGGGATTGTGGGATGCTGGAAATGGCTTATAAATGCAGGCTGGTTGCTGAGTGCCTAAAATGCAACTACATGACCATGAAGAGGAGCTGGGAGGACCATCATATCTTTGAATTTGGATCATTAGTACCTTTTGAGGGGGTTGGTCATAATTTGAATAATCAATAAATGACTGGTCATAAGGCAAGGACTATCTAATTTCTGGAATCACATTTGGGGAATGGCAGGTTTGTGATTCTGTCCATTGTAGAAACCCAGCCACTATTTTAGCATATGGCAAGCACTGAGCCATCAAATTAACTTAACATAATATATGAACACAGCCACTGTGGTTTATTTATTTAATTATTCCTTTATTTATATGGTCATCCACTCACAAGTGGATATCTAACAAACTTAAAAATGTTAAGAAATGCAAACAATAAAAATTCAGTTAATAGGGGGGGAAATATATTTAGTTTCCTGCATTGCATAAGCTCAGCTTGAGAATTGCAACTAAGCAACACTTAGTATGCGCAGTTGCAGAAGAAGTAAAAAAAAATTGAGATGTAAAGAAGGTGAACCCAACATCACGGATTTGGGATGATACATTCTGGCACTAACTCACTCCAATAAAATGTCTTGTCTCACTTTTATGGGATGATCAATTGGGCTTTGATCTAGCCTTTCCCACTCTGACTCACCCAAACATATTGGGAGATCAACCTCTAGAACAGTGTTTCTTGACCTTGGCAACTTTAAGATGCATTGACTTCCAACTCCCAGAATTCCCCAGCCATCCATGCTGGCTGGGGAATTCTGGAAGCTGAAGTTCACACATCTTAAAGTTGCTAAGGTTAGAAACACTGCTTTAGAATTTCCAACTAGCACAGAAAGTTCCAGATTAAGGGAAGGCTGATCTGCACTATATAATCAAGATATCTTTTCATCTTGTACCTTGACAGATGGAGGTATTTGCGTACTAGCCAATCTTACATTACTTGAAAATGTTTTCAAACACAAAATCTCAAACAAGGTGCAGGAGAAGGATGACAAGAGATATTTTCGGAACATTACTGCCCTGCCTCTCTCAGCATATTCATCTCTTTCATGAATGTCCTAAGCCACTCTGAAGGCTTTCAGCAAGATCTTTCATCCTACATACAAATGATCAAAATAGAACTATTTTTATAATGGGTGCAATTTAGCAGGGTTATTAGTTTTGTGTCATTGCCATCCAATGTGGGACAGCTTATAACTAATGGAACAAATGACATTCAACTAATGAAAGAGCAAAAAATTAATACAGGTCTTTTCGAGTGCAATGCACTTTTTGTAAATAATTGTTTTCCATTATCTAACACCTGTGTGTGTGTGTGTGTGTGTGTGTGTTTCTGTGTGTTTGTAGGAGTTTGTGGCAATGAAGAATCCAATGTGCCTGACTTGTACAGTTCCTCATCTCTTTCCACATCAGCTTTGTTGGTGCCCTGATAAATTAACTACATCAGCTGTCAATTATCCTAATTTTGAAAAGCAATCATGTCTGGATAACATAAAACATTATGTTTTCCTTTTATTAATCTACTGGCTCATCCACTAGAAGACTAATATATTATTGTACTTCATTTCAAGATATTTTATTTCCAGGAAGACAGAATAAAATTATAACTTCTAGCTGAAACAAAACTATTTTGAACACATACACAAGAGACCAAAAAGAAAAAAGAAAGGAAAAAAACCTAGCAACACTAAAAATCCAACTTTTTTCTTTTGGTAAAAAAGCAACCATGTCTGTCTGTCTATTTTCCTTCCTCTTAGTTATAGTAACATAAAATCCAAAGTTGTGTAACATTTCAACTTTGGAATTACAGATTTTTCTTGCAAGTTTTAGTTTTCAAAGGCATAAATCTTCCCTTTTGAGGGAATCTTCACCTTTTAAAAGCTGAAAATGTTTGTGTTAAGCCTCACAGAGACTTCACGTTTATTTTGACCTTTAATTCATTTCCCCATGCAAAAAAATAAAATAAAATTGCAAAATGCTGAAAATTAGCAATCAACCTTTTTAGACAAAGTTACTGGTGAAGAATATACATATATATAGAGAGAAGAAATAAATTGTCTGGACCTCTTTTAGTTTTTAGGCCTGGGAATGGGGCCTGAATAATATAGGTACCAAAGCCATATTAATTGTTCTTATGGATGACCTATAGAAGCACCAGACTAGGTGTACTACAACTCTCCTCTATGGAGATTATTAGTCATCCAGGTCATGGTTGTCCCAAAGGTGCTTTTTTCAAGAGGCAGATGGACTTTCTTGATTTTCTTTGAAGATGTTTCCCTTCTCATCGAAGAAGCTTTTTTCCTGAAGAAGCTTCTTGGATAGGAAGTGAAATGTCTTCAAAGAAAAACAAGGAAGTCCAGCTGCCTATTGCAAAAGCATCTTTGGTACAACTCTCTTTGTCATGCTTATTTTACCTATTTTTAACAATCATTTGCTTTCTAGGACTACTTCTATGGATTAGAAGTTGGAGGAAAGAAAATGTTATTATATAAATGTACATTTATGATAATATGTGTGAATTTAGCAAAATGAAAAAGTAATTGAAAAGAAAGTAAGAATGGGATTGCTTGAACACCACTTCGTAAAATACTAAATTCAAAATGAATACAACAATAGAAAGAGAATGGAGAGGAATAGAAGAGAGAAGAGAGGAAGGAAAGAGAGGGAAAGAAGAAAAGGAAAAGGAGAGAAAGAAAAAGAGGGGAAATAAGGGTAGGAGAGAAGGTTAGAAGGGAGGAAGAAGGGAGGTGTGGGGGAAAGGAAGGGGAAGGAGAGGAGGAAAGAAGAAAGTAAAAGAGTAGATGGAAGAAAGGAGGGAAAGGAAAGAGAGGAGAGGGAGAAGAAGGATTGTTGTAAAACAAGCAAGATGAAATGGTAGAAGAGCAACCCCGAATATATATAAACTGTTTAGGATGGAGATTGTATTAATATGAAAGTTAAAAGAAAATATGTATGTTAGATAAGAAACTGTACATTTAAGATATGTTTATGAAAAAAAATAAAAAACTTTTTCGAAAAAAAAAATCTGGGTCCTCATTTTACCAACCTCAGAAGGATGGAAGGCTGAGTCTACCTTGAGCCCATCAGGATCGAACTCCTGACAATGAGCAGTGAATTAGCCTGCAATATTGCCTCTTTTACACAAAAATGTAATTGATGTTAATTTATTCTCTCTGTGTGGTTGTGTTCACAATTAGTTTAATTCACGAATGCAGCATTAGAAGTAAAAATGAAAAACAGGTTTTTGAAGGAAAAGATTTTAGCATATTCATTAGATTTATAAACTGCTGAGAATAAGTTTCTCACTTGCTGTCTGCTTCTATTATAGAGTGCTTCATTAATGTTGTACCTTAGTAACGGCCAGGAATAATGAAATCGGAAAACATTAAGGTTATGGTTCCCTTTTCACAGAAGGATAAACATCAGAGCTGTTAAGCAGAATTAATTAATTCATTTCATTTCTATACGGTAGCTGCATATTTAAAGATAAACCTATAGCTCTACCAGATCAAATGCTGTACCCAAATATTTGGAACCATTTAGTTACAATTTTAGCAGTTGAGACAATAGCTTTGATAGGAATAAAATATAATACAGATAGTCCTCAACTTACAACAGTTCACTTAGTGACCATTCAAAGTTACAACAGGACTGAAAAAATGATTTATGACCATTTTTCACACTTAAGACCTTTGCAGTATCCCAATGGTCACATGATTTACATTCAAATCCTTGACAACTGATTCATATTTATGACGGTTGCAGTGTCCTGGGGTCATGTGATCACCTTTTACATTTTTCTGACAAGCAAATAAATGGGGAAGGCAGATTCACTTAACAACTGTGTTACAACTGCTGTGATTCACTTAACAAATGTGAGCAGAAAAGTTGTAAAATTGGGCAAAACTCACTTAACAAATTTCTCACTTAACAACATAATATTGGGGCTTAATTGTGATTGTAGGTCGAGGACTACCTGTACAGTATGAGAAGGTCTGGCCCAAGACAATTTCTCTTCACTCTGTACGGCTCAGCTAAACCAAGAGATTGGACACTATCTACATTCTAGATATACATTCATCATGAATACATATGTAACTCTTCATGCCTCCACTGGAAATTCTGGTCCCATTTCTCACTGATTTTTTTTGTTTATTTTGCTTTGCAAATAGCAGCAAAAGATAAATTGTTCTAAAATTTGTAATCCTTGATACTCTCTGACCTTGCAGATGTTTAATTACCTGACTGGGTAATATCAACAGTGCTAGTGAGTGTGGGATTTGCTTCCTGTTTGTTGCCCTTATTTATGTTGGTGGGGGTATGGCTTTCTCCTAGACATTTCTTTGATTGGGTTATTGTTTTCTTCTTTATTGTTTGTCTAGGGTTAATCCCTGCTTATCTGGGTGTGGCTTGCTAGAGAAGGATGTGTTTTGGTCTTTTTGTTTCCTTCTTAGTTTTTTTTATTGTCAATGGTGTGTGAATATGGTTCATCTCTGTGCTATGTTCATGGCTGATTTGCCATTTGAAATTATGGTTGAGATTCTTCTATTGTTTTATAATTGCTTTCCATTATATCAACAACTAAGTTTCTCTTCTTCTTTCATTAGTTTGGAGTTGGGGTGCAGCTTCCTTTCTGATACTTTCTGCAATCCAAGCATATTTGTAGCACTAATGATCAAGAATTATTTTAAAATTGTTCCTAGGAGTTTCTTGAAATAAAAAAGAATATAAAGAGATATTTTAAAAAAATCCTTAGGGAAGTGGTACAAATTGCTTATTGCTTATAATCTTTGCCATTTAAAGCTCACTTGTGTCTTGAGAATTTGGCTTACTAAGGTAAGAATTGTTACACTCAGACACATTTTCTGTAAAGCAATGGTAACATATAGTGAAACCAGGTGCCATGAAATTGAATTACAGATGTATTCTTCACTGCTCAAATTGCTCCATTTTATTCTAGGTCTTTCCATTTTGTTTTGAACAAAATACTGCAATTTAGGATCCAAAGAAATGATAGAATAAGCAGGTTTTGTTAAAAGGTTTCTATTACAATAGAATAATATCTTTGCTTGTCTTCAATAAGACAACTTTACCCACATTCATTACATACAAATGCAGAGAATAATATGGTTATTATCATATGCCAAGTGTATTCTTTTTTTAAAAAAATCTCCATAATTTAAGATTTGTAACAATCTGGCTCTACAATTAATTTATGATGATGAGAATTCTATCTACAAAAATAGGAATTACAGTTTCCCAGCAGTGTCATGGAATTTAGGAAAGTGGCATCTTTTTGTTGTATTTAAAATACATTTTTAAAAATGTAAGATTGGGTTAATCAAAAAGTGGCTTCATTTTGTTTCTTCAGAATTTTCCATTCTGTTTCTTTTACTGTATGGTAATGTACTGTATGTAACACAGAGAAAAAAATCAGTTTCCCAGTATACTGAAGGATAAAGAAAATTGTGAGTGCTATAAATGACTTACATGATGATCCACATCTTTCTTATCTCAGTAAAAAAATATTTGTTATATAGAATCAAGAGATTTTGTTCAATACAATAAAATATTAGTTTGATATATACCCTTAGGTGGCCAGCAACCACACTTGGCATTTGGGAGAAGACAAAGCCACAGTAGGTGAGTGATTACCCAGATGGGGGATGGTCAATCACAAGCCTTATTTTCCTGATTTTTCTCAAGGGAATCTTAAAATGACTCATTTTAATGATTTAGAGCATTTATGTATTTCCTGCTTAAAAATAACATCACTGTTGTTTTAAGAATTGTGCAGAGAAGGCTGCAGAGGGAATACAGTGTGATTTAAGAGTGGCGTGTTTTCCTAGATCTTAAAATCATCTATAAGTAATATAGATTCTTAGGAAAATCTACTTTTTGTTTTGGTTAATCAGTATTGAGTGAAAATAAAATAGATTATGAAAACAAAACAGTCTTCTCTATTTCTTTATTTTTCTTGTTGGTTGTTTATGTGAGGACATAATTTACATGCTTTCTAGAGTCTAGCCTTTCCTATAGTAGTTGACTATCTGTATATCCATATATACATGAGGTCACCCACAGTATGTCTCTGATACTGGACTTTGGAAGTATTTCTAAGTGTGCTCACTTTTTTTGTGTTCAGGTTAACATTTCCTTGCTCTGCTTCTGCTGACTTGGAAGTTATATTCCTTCTTTTTGTGATTCTTCAGCTGAATTGGAAGCTATATGTGGTGACTATATGGTTTGGTGGCTATATGATCCTGTTTGTAGTTTATGGTTGCATTTACTACATTTTCTATATGTGTTAGCAGAGCCATAGATTGAACCAAAGTTTAGTTTTTTGCAATTCTATTTACACTAATGAACCTAGAAAAAAGTCCAGTTTTTCCTCCAGATGGTTAACAATTTTCAAACTACATCTACGTACTGTAGATTGCATAATTTCTCCAGAGCTCCTGTATTTGTATGATTTAACACAGTTGATCTACTGTATATAATGGCAACTCCCTGTATTGCATATATTGATTTCTATTCCATGCAGTAGTACTATGGTCTCTGTGATCTCCTATATGCTTAGAAGCATCCTCATACAAGTTCACAATAAATACATAACAGATTGGACTGCTGTTCAAAATTGTAGGCAAATAGTAGCTCACATTAATTTTCTAACTTTAGCCCAGGTACCTTGGGTGTAATCTTATATATGCATAGGTACTGCGGTGGTATGGAGACCTCTCAGACCTGTAGAAAACATGAAAGAAATAGGATTGTTGCAAAAGAAACATTTGAGATGGGAGGGAGAAAGCATGAGAAAGGGACTCAGAGCTATTTTTCTTTAATTAAGGTAGATGAAAATTGAGCAAGGGAATCGCTTGGCAGTCTCTTAAGGTTTTGTTACATTAGCCTATTAGCAATAAAGATCTTTCCAGAAATCCAAGCAGTTCTTGTATCCTGAATTTGCCAACCTTGCAAGACTAGACCTACTAATTCTCATTTCCATATAACAGAACGAAGTCCTGTCCAAAGCTATTTTACTTCTTTCAACAAACATTTATGCCTTCCAACAGTCCTGTCAAACCTGTACAGCAGGCCACAGATAAGGAAGCAGCCATCACATAGGCTTGTATAAGGAGTTTTAATGGAATAATTAAATTTGTGGTACAGAATCTTAGAAAATGTGAAAGGAATGTCCAGCCCCCTTTCATTAGTGAGTTCATTAAGTCAGAGTGTCTTTGAAAGTGTTGAATCTCCCCAGGCTTTCTGCACCCTACAGTGAACTACTATTGTACTGATAAAACCACTAATGAACTTTGCTATCTGCTCATTTCTAGAAGTCCTCTCATATATTTCTCAGCCATCTTATAAGATTACATGCTAACAACTAACTTCACTCCAGTATTTGCATATCTTAAACTTTCTCTATTTTCCCACATCCACTAAATGTTCTGCCAAGATGCCCAAATTCATCTATTTGCACAGTAATGGATAGCTGGAGACTTGGCAGTCAATATCAAGGTTTGCTGAATCCCAGGAAGTTCTGTTCAAGAGAGAGTGGTCCGCCATCTTTTTCAAGGCAGCAAGCATATCTCCTATCCTAAGATCAATTTTGACAATCTCTTTGAGACAACCCATGCCTGTCTTTCCTAAAAGAAGGAAGTGTGTGTGAAAAAGTTTTGATTGGAGATTCTCAATAGGAATGAGTCTTATAGTAATCAAGGAGTGATCGGATTGTGCCAAATGACTCACCTTTATGTCAATTACAGATTGTCAGTAACTACTTGGAGAAGGCAAGGAAGGTAGGGTTGTATAGCAAGATGGGCCTTTCACAAACACAATCCCTATGATGTGCCTATGGCCCATTGTTACAAACATGTTCATGGTTTATTACCTCCACAGAAGTACACTTGCCATCCCTTTTCACTTGTACCTTGGGATTGTGGCTGATGCAGAACTTGAAATTTGGCAAGTCAGATTTCAGAGAGAGCAATATCACTAGTCACCCCCCAGACATTTGATAATATAGGTCACATCTGCTTGCTATTTGAAACCAAATCGTAATTGTATATGATCTTATTAACCCCAGACATGGAATTTTTCAGAAACATTTGTGATTCCAACGTTATCAGCAATCTACATCTGGATATTGGGGTAAGTAACTGGCCCAGAATTGGAGAAATAGGCACCCAACTACTCCCTCCCTTTCTTTGAAATGACTTGTCAAGCCACTACCCCCATATCTTCCCCAACCAATCATTTTTTCTTTCTTCCATTCAATCATGCCCAATTCTCAGAGATTGCCTAGATACTGCTCTGCAGTTTTCTTGGCAAAGTTTTAGTTTGCTGTTGCCTTCTTCCTAAGGCTGAGAGAGTGACTGGTTCAAGGTCACCCGGCTGACTTTGTGCCTAAAACAGCACTAGATATCATAGTCTCCCAGTTTCAAATCAAATCTGTTACTTGCCCCATTCTCAGTTCCCTCAAAATTCTTTTTTTCCCATGCAGCTTGGTGAGATGTCTAGATTTTCCTCAGTTTGTCTTAGTAACTATCCTGATAGTCCTTACTGTTCTATGCTCTCTTTCTTCACATCTGTCTTTGTCCTTTAGCTTTCATTTGCATTACCTCTGTATGTTTCACTGCTCCAGCCATTATCTCTGTCTCCCATGTTGTCTCCTATCTATTCATCCACTGTGGTAGTCTTTTCTATTAGAATCAGCTCCATTGTCTAACATCCAATGGACTCATGTCAGTTTCTTCTTCTGACTCAGTCATGTACTCCATCACTGCCATCCCAGTTAAGATTTCTTAACTTAAATGATCAAAAATTTCAACTCAGAGCTTTTCTGCTCCCATCGATGTTTTTAATAAGATCATTCTAACTTATTCTAACTTCTATCTCAGTATTTTCGGTATAGTATATAATTACATTACTTACAAGTCTTAATTTAAGAGTTCCAAGTATTTGTTTCTAAATCTATATATTGATAATAATAATTTGATTTAGGAAAAATTTTTGCAATACCAAATATACCATTTTTTCCAAGCTTCATAAAATTGTGAGTCTTGTTTATTTTTTAATATATATGTCAATCTATCAGCTTCAGCACAGGTTAAATTTTTTGCTAATATTAATTGTTGCGGTGGTAACTCTTTGCTCTTCCAAAACTGAGCTATTGCCAATCTCGCTGCAGTTGCAATATGTACAAATAAATACCAATCTTTAATATTAATTTTGTTGTGTTTTATCTCTAAAAGATATAGTTCAGGTTTGAGTGGGAAAATCACACCTGTTATCTGAAATAGCTAATTCTTGAGTTTTTGAACACATCTTGTTGAAAGGAACTCATGAATTTTAAACGAAAAAGGGCTGGAGTTTCGTTTAGGTGACTGCTATGTTGACAATGTCCACATGGTGGCAGGAGAGGATCACGAAAGAGCCACAGAAGTTAAATTAGAGCAGGCAGAAATAGATAATTAGCGATTGTGATAATACAGATGCTATTTTTTTAAAAAAATTATTATTTCTGAAGGTCTATAAAACGATGGAGAAAACCTTTAGTAGGCATCTAGTTCCATACAGGGGCAAACTCAGTGGTGGGTTGCTCTCAGTTCGGCCCGGTTCACGCGATCCGGTAGCGGTGACGTTGTGATGTCACCGAACCGGTTCTCCGCGGCCGGGAGCTTGGCTCACCCACGTGCCCATACTTACAGCTTTCTGCTCTGCACATGCGCAGAGTGCTTTTTTCGAGGTTTTTTTCAAGTAGAATAGTAAATGCGCATGCGCGGAGCGCTCATTTGCCGCACGCGCTGATCACACGCAAAGCGCGTGCATGAAGAGAACCTGTAGTAAAGGTAAGTAGAACCCACCCCTGGGCGAAATGCTACCGGATCACCTGAAGTGGTGGTGAAAAAATGCTTTAAAAGGTAAAAAAAAATATGTTCTGACGATGACAGCTGTGCCACGCGATTGTCGGAATCTTTTTTTTTTTTCCTTTTTAAAGCACTTTTAAATTACCTATTCGCCGAAACTGATAGTAAAAAAATGCTTTAAAAAAGTAAAAAAAAAAACAAACTGTGATCGTTGGAACCTTTCTTTTATTTTTTAAAAGCATTTTTTTACTACCGGTTTGGGCGAAGAGGTAGTAAAAAAATGCTTTAACAAAGTGAAAAAAAGAAGAAGTTGGCCACGCCCACCCAGTCACATGACCCCTACCGCCAAGCCGTGGCCACCCAGCCACGCCCACAGAACCGGTAGCAACAAATTTGACATTTCACCACCATGGGTTCCATGTCCATTGGGCGTAGAATCCTCAAGTAATCCCTCCTAGGTTTTTCAATTTAGGTAGATGCACTTGTTTGTGAATACCTAGACACTTTCACAACAGTTGTGAACAATTGCCTCCCCCAACAATGGCAGTTTCTTGTGTGGCCCTTTGGGAAAATTAATTAGCCACCCCTTCATTAGAGCCTCCTCATGTACATGTCAAGGTTGACTCTCTCTCTCTCTCTCTCTCTCTCTCTCTGTCTGTCTCTCTGTCTCTCTCTTCCTCCCTTCCCCCCCTCTCTCTCTTGTGAGGAGGGAGGGAAGGCAGGCAGGCTTAAAATAAGATTATATGACCCAAAGGTGCTCTATTAAAGAGGCAACTGGATTTTCTTGTTTTCCTTTGAAGACATTTTGCTTTTCATCCAAGAAAATTCCTCAGCTCTGAAGAAACTTCTTGGATGATCTGAAGAAGCTTTTTGGATCTGCTGAAGAAGCTTCTTGGATGAGCTGAAGGAGCTTCCTGGATGAGCTGAAGGAGCTTCTTGGATGAGCTGAAGAAGCTTTTTGGATCTGCTGAAGAAGCTTCTTGGATGAACTGAAGAAGCTTCTTGGATGAGCTGAAGAAGCTTCTTGGATCTGCTGAAGAAGCTTCTTGGATGAGCTGAAGGAGCTTCTTGGATGAGCTGAAGGAGCTTCTTGGATGAGCTGAAGGAGCTTCTTGGATCTGCTGAAGGAGCTTCTTGGATGAGCTGAAGGAGCTTCTTGGATCTGCTGAAGAAGCTTCTTGGATGAGCTGAAGGAGCTTCTTGGAGGAGCTGAAGAAGCTTCTTCTTCCAAGGTTGACTTCCTTAAATGTCAAGGTTGACTCTCTCTCTCACTCTCTCTCTCTCTCTTCCTCCCTCCCCCCCCTCTCGTGAGGAGGTAAGGCAGACAGGCAGGTTTAAAATAAGATTATATGACCCAAAGGTGCTTTATTCAAGAGGCAACTGGATTTTCTTGTTTTTCTTTGAAAGACATTTTGCTTTTCATCCAAGAAGGTTCCTCAGCTCTGAAGAAACTTCGTGGATGAGCTGAAGAAGCTTCTTGAATGAGAAGCGAAACGTCTTCAGAAGAAAAACCTGAAAGCCCATCTGCCTCTTGAGAAAAAAGCACCTTTGGGACAACCTTGACCTGAGAATTATCTCAATTAGACAAGATTATATGACCTTCATAATAATTATCAGGAAACTTCAACTGTTGGAGCACGAGACCTTAAGAAGTTGCAGTAAGAAAAATAGCCACCGGAGGGCAGCAAAAGATTAGGAAAGTTGAAAAGAACTTCAAATGAAGAATATGTAAAAATAAGACTCCGTGTTACTTAAAACAGAAGTTATTGTGGTGCAAACGATTTGAACTTGGTTTATAATCAGTCCCTGACTGCAAAGATAGAACGTTGAAAAGAACTTGAAGTCCATGCAAAACTAAAAGCTCCAGGAAAATATAATAATCTGCCTTTTTAACAGTCCTCAAAATATTTCATTTTTCTAGGAGAGCGGTGGGTGCTAACTTTCCACAATACAGTAGTGGCCAAAATTGTGGAAACGTTTTGGGAAAAGCGTATTTTCTAAAACTAGCTAATAACACCACTTTTTTTTTTTTTTTTTTTAAA
>JANHFM010006058.1:24651-37224 GCA_032468115.1 Grayia smithii | reverse complement strand
GTCCTCCGGGAGATGGGCGGCATATAAATATAATAAATAAATAAATAAATAAATAAATGATGGAAAAGTCAGAAGATTTGAAACCAATCCAATATTAGCACAATATACAAGGACATCTGGAGAATATTACGCTTTTATTGGATTGGTTCCAAACAAAAACACATGAAAGAAACAGAGGAATTTTGTTCGCATCTGATTCCTATTATTACATTAGCACTCTCTGGAACAAGTAGCTTGAAATGGGCCTTGGCCATTATCTGCAAGGAAGTCATTTTGTAATGCAGAACATTTTGTAAAGTAGATCCAATTTGATTTAGTTGTTAACACTCTAGACTAGACTATAAACCAGGAGACTGGGAATTCTAGCCTTGCCTTAGGCATGAAAGTGTTGTGTGACTTTGGGTCATCACTCTGTCATAGCCCAACCCACCTCACAGGATTGTTGTTGTGGGGAAAAGAGGAGGAAAGAGTATTAGATATGTTTGCCACCTTGATTTATTTATAAAAATAATAAAGGGATAAAAATCTAAAATCCCATCTGCCAACACATGGCCTGAAGAAATAACTCCAGTGCCATATCATAATTGTAGCATGTTTATTACATTCTTATTTTGAATTAGGTGATGGGATGGAATTTTACTTTGTTATATGGATCAGTCAATATCATTGGAGACAAGTCAAATTATGCTGTTTCTTTCATCTAAGTTATAAGTTTCATTGATACCATATTTACATACTTACCCATAATACAATTTCCTTTCAAGCAGGGGTGAAATCCAGCAGGTTCTGACAGGTTCTGGATAACCGGTAGTGGAAATTTTGAGTAGTTCAGAGAACCGGCAAATGCCACTTCTGGCTGACCCCAGAGTGGTGTGGGAATGGAGATTTTGCAATATACTTGCCCCAGGAGTGGGGAAGGAATGGGGATTTTGCAGTATCCTTCCCCTGGAGTGCGGTGGGAATGGAGATTTTGCAGTATCCTTCTCTTCCCACACCCACCAAGCCATGCCCACAGAACCGGTAATAAAACAAATTGGATTTCACCACTGCTTTCAAGGTAACATGAGTCAAATATATCTCCATATATTTTAATCCTTGGAAATTACCTTTGTTTCCTTGCTCCTACCATGTCCAAATGCTACTTGACATACTGTCATCTATTATTTTCCAGTGAGCAGAAGCACACCTATCATATAGTCATTTATGCTTTGTTCAACAAATATTCAGCCCTTATAGGGACATGGTTTCTCTTGACCATAACTCTCCAGTGTTTCTAGCTATAAAGACTGCAAGGCATAAGTACAATTTTGATCCATATTCAGATGTTAAACTTACACATTGAAATATTCAGAATATAAAAATAGTAGATGTATCTCTTCCTCCTCCTCTTCCTCCTCCTCCGTTCTTTTATTTTTATTTTTTTTAAAATGTATTCATGTTTAAAGCACTGAATAAAACATTACCATGAGAAAAAATCATGATTTTTAAACTTTTAAACTTGTCCAAAGGTTACACATGACCCAACCGTTTATCTAGTTGCAGCTTTATCACTTCAAGAAATAATAGACATTATTAAATCTTTCACAGATTTAATTGGAACAAGAAAAGTTCCAATCTTGGCGGCCTATCATATTGAATGGTATAAAGCATTTTTTCTTTTGTTGTTGTTGAAGGTTTATAATGATTCTTTCTCAAATAAAAGGTTGCTACCTTCTGTTAAAGTAGCTTATGTAACTGTGATTTGGAAGGTTAGTAAAGATTCTGCTGATTGGGCAAGTTGACCAATTTCCTTGTTAAATATTATTGCCAAATTTTTGACAGCAATCCTTGCAGATAGACTGTAGACAGTATTACCTGTCAGTGTGCATGTGGTGCAATTTGATTTTATAAAAGGCTGATCCTTTTATGAAATCAAATCCTACTAGATTACTGATTTATATTTTAAGAACAATTAAAAAAAAATGCAATCAGCAGTAGTCTTCCTGGATGTGGAAAAGGTCTTTTTTTACAGCACAGTTGATATTTTGAGAGCAAGTTTTGCCCAACTGCAATTTTCCCTTTTTTGTTAATTGGATTAAAATTCTACTCTTTGGGACAATTTTATTAAAATAGAATTATTTCTTAAGTTACAAAGATATCTCATGGAAGTTATCAAGAATGTCCTTTGTCTGTTCTTATGTTTAATTTTATCCTGCTATCATTAAGGCAATCAAAGGGCATTTCTGACATAAAAACATCTAGAGTTGAACCCAATTTTTCATATTGGATGATATATTATATCTCAGAAATAATTATTAATAGTTTAGGAATATTTATATGGCAGGGACAACTCCCTAGATATTTTTAATTTACATTATGATAATAGGAGTTCTTAACTTTCCTAACTTCCAGTTTTATCATGGGGCATGTAATTTTTAATTTCTGCATGAAATACAAATGACCAATTTCCAAAACCACTAAGAATATATATTGAAATGTAATACATGACTATTAATATAATGGCAGAGCTTTGGTTTAATGAAACCCTATATTTCTGGTCCCTGCTCTGTGGAACATTCTCCCTTTGGAGATTAGAATGGCCTCAACCCTGTCCTTGTTTCTGAGCCTACCTTGCTGGCTTTACTATTAACTGGTCAAGCATCTCAGCTACTATGTATATTTATTTATTTTGGATGTTTTATTGTTTTCTATTGTTTGTTTATTCTTTTAAAATGTTTCAGTATTTAATTGTAATATATTTTTTTCAATTGTTACAAAGAGATTCAGATGGACATCTATAGCGAATGAATGAATGAATGAATGAATGAATGAACGAACAAACAAATGAAAGAATGAAGGAAGGAATCAACAAATGAATGAATTTCCAGTATAAAAGGCTGCAAAGCACATTTGCAAGTTGCTTGGATTGAAGTATAAGTTTTAGCCTTGTTTACATGCTGAATTTAATCTTTTGGATAATAGTTAAATATTATTTTTCTCTCCCTTTCTCTTTTTTTAGGGTTTCATGGGCTATTGGAAAATAGATGACTTTATTGCCAGTCAGGTTTTTAAATCTCAAGGGGAATTGGCATTCTCCAAAATTACAGAAAGCAATATATTCAATTAAACCAACTTTTCTTGTCAGTTTGCTCCTAACATTAATTCAGAAATTGATGCCAACATAGAAAATGTCTTTAAAAAAATTCAAATCAGTGGTTCTTTTTATCATAATTAAAGATTAAGTATCTTTAATTATTATTGTTACTGTATTATTACAGTGGACATTAGTTGTTTGGATAAGCTTCATAAAAAGAGTTGAATTACCCTATATCAACAAATCAATAGTTAAGAGTTCTTAAATATTTATGAATAAATGAATACAACAATATACATTTTCATTTTTATCAGACCTTAAAAATATTTACAATGGGATGTTAACTTTTTATGGTGGATATAATACTCAAATTTAGAGATGTTTCTAGTTTTTCATCTTTTATCATTAAACTCCCTAAATTTACTATGGGTTGAGATACCATGTAAATTGATAAATAAAGAAAATCTATAAATGAACATTATTAATTGGTTGAATTTTAGGAAACAAATACAAACCAATATGTTTAATTGGTCTTCAACACAATTATAAGCCTTATTAATAATGAAAATGCCATTTTATAAATAGGCAATCACCTTGGAACAGAAGTTGCACCTCATAACACATCTTTCCAGATAAGATAACTTTTTGTAGGTTCTAGATTTAAAATGTATCAAATATTCATTATTGTTTATATTTCCTTAAAAATATAACTTCACATAACTTTTCCCCCATTTTGGAAGCCATTCATCTCCTCAGCCCTCTGCAATGCTGCTTATATTCCACAGCCCCTGCTATAGAATCCTTTTTAAAATACATGCAGAATATATATATTATCAAGTAGTAGTATCAGTCCATTTATTTAAAATGGGGGCACACAAGTTAATGTATGCCTGTCACTGTAAAACTATGGTAGTTGTTAATGCCATTATTAGTCTCAGTTCTGATATGAGCAGCTGTCCTAAAGCTTTTTTCAATCAGCTTTCATTAAATTTCTCCTCCTAATAGAACTATATTATTTCAGAATTATTATTTTGACTTGTGACCATCTATAATGAGAGGAGTTCAATATAACTACTTTCAAGCTGTTCCTCAGATGGCTTTTAATGATTCCGAATGATTTTCCTCTCTTTTCACTGTATCAAGCAAGTGGTTCCAGTCATAAGTCAAACTGTAACTTCATATCCACATTTGGGGGAGAAAAGCCCATTTAATTCATGGGGATATTTGACTAGACGTGGACAGAATTGAGATGTAAGGCATCTGCTAGCCTACAATTCAGGAACTGTATAGTATGCCTAACAGACAGAAAAGCTTTATTAGCTATATCCTGTTAGATGATATATGAAAAAGAAGTTACTTCTACAGAATGGACAGCTTTACAAATGAATTGAAAAGTGGCTTGGGTAAATATTAGTTTCTTTCTCTTTCTCCTTCCTTTGTTTCTTGTCACAGAAATTGGTCATGTGATTAGCCTTTTGGCTTTGTAGCATGTAGCATAAAGCATTTACAGTGTACTTCTGCTTCAGTTCTGAAGTTTTGAAGGTTAGTAGAGCCAATGCCATGGCCATGTCATGTGGAGGAATTCATTGGAGAAAGTAATTGTGTTAGGAAGGGTTAGCGGAAAAAGGCCACCAGGCTGTCAGAGAACATGGTGGCTGATCACCATCAAAGCTGACACCAGCCAGAGCATAAAATAATTCAAACAAGTAGTGCAGGATTGAAAGAGGTGGAAAGCTCTGGCCCATAGAATCACCGACAATCGAACATGGCTGAATGGATAATGTCATCATCAGAGCCAATGCCAAAGTATTTTTTTCCTCGCTTAGGTTCTGTTGAAATGAACTGAATGAGATTTGTCATTCACACAAAGAGGAAATGATATCTGAAGAATAATTACATATTGGTTTTGGTCTATCATTTAGAGCAAACAGTATAATAATAACAATAATAATAATAATAATACAATAATTCCCCAGCAGTTCACTTTGGCTGATTAAAAATCAAGGACTAAAGATGCTAATCTTGAATTTCAAAAGGCCAGAAAGTGTGCAAACATTTTTAAATGTGTCAAAAAGCATAGATTTTTTTAAAATAAAAGTAGTCTATGGTGTGATCATTTGAGTATATAGCATTCTAGTTCAGCAGTCCCCAACCTTTGCAGTTTGGCATCCTGGCTGGGGAGGGGAGAGGGTAACTGAGTTGCACAAGCCATGGGATGTGGTAAATTGATAAATGAAAAAAGGTAAAGATCATTTTGTTTTGTTATGATCTTCTCTTCGGATGTATTTATGGTTTCCTAAACTAGTTTACAGCTGCCGTTTTTCCTTGGTGGCTTTCCATCCAAGAACTAACTCTTTATGCTGGAAGAACATCATTCACCTTTTCTAACTTTTTGAGATTAGTCAAGATTCTCTCAAGAGGTTAATTAAGCTTCTCTGTCAGGTTCTTGGACAGTTGACTTCCTTCCTAGGCATGAATCAGAGTCTTCTCATTAAAATTTATGGGCTGTTATATTTCCAAGTATGGTTGCATTCTACTTTGCCTTCTTGCTTACATCCCTGTGAAACTAAGTCGCTGTCTAAGTTGTTTCCCTTCAGATTATTTTGTGTTTGAGTTGTACTTTTCACTTCATCTCTGACAAATTTGGATGCACAATTGTGTGTGTCTGTGTGTGTGGGGGGGTCCTCTTGAACTCACAATTCCAGCTTGAAGAATAGGTAGCAACTGTGATCTAGAGACTTTTGCACAGATTCATCTAGTATGCCAGTGGTGCCTTTTTCTGAATTGGAATGCCATAGTCAGCTCAACAATGGACTAATGTATTGCATTGTGTATGAGGACCATTGAGTAGCTATAGGTGGTCAGATATGCAGCAATGTGGGTGATAATGGAAATACCCTGATGTGCTCATGTAACATTACTGCTTTACAAGCTGCATGGTTGCTCACTGGCTTCGTAGTGCAATTAAAGGAGCTGGTTACCACCTATATGGCATAGGGCCAGTATTTGATGGATTGCCTATTTCTAATAGTTTCTGCTTAGCCAGTGAAATTTGGCAGAGTGAGTATACTTCAAGTTTCCTTAAATAAACAATACCTAATGAGATCTTGATTGTATGCTTGGTACCTGCCCTCTAGAACAGCTTTTCTTCAGAGATCTGTATAGCTCCTACCCTGTCAGTCCTTTGAGGTAGTCCAGATAAGAAGAACAACCCAAGTACCAACCCTATTGTAGGGATACAATACAAGACAAGAATTTTGCAAATCTGAAAGCACTTCTCTCCTTTATTTGTTATTTTCCAGAAAAATAGGTAGGAACCCTTTTGAAATGCTTCCTCGTGCATTTTTCTTCTTGGGTTGAGATAGATACCTTTTGCATTACAGTTGACTAGTCTGTGACTGTCTCTCCTGTCTTCCAAGGTCATTCCCACATACTATCACAATCTGTGATGATTCTGAAAAATCACTGAAAACCTTGCTGTTTTCCTGGGCCTTGGGGTAGGTGGCTGAGGAGCTCTTGTAGAACTTTGTACTCTTGTGGATTTTTTTTGTTCTTTTATCTTATTGCTCTACCTTTTTATATCATATAAGTACTGAGAGTCATTGGGAGTTGGGCATTCTTTATGTCATGCATACCAAGGCCATGGTATTTTCTGTAATATGAAGCTGAGAATGATATTTCCAGTTTCTAGAAGTGATATGAAGCTGAAAATGAAATCAGCTCCTTCAATGGCCTCTGTCTCAGAAGTAAGAATTCTTAGTAACTGTTCTTCTCAGTATAGTTGAAAGAAGAGAAGAGAGTTTGTGGATTGCAATCAGTAAATAATTCACAAAGGACAGACATGAGGGAAACCAACCACCCAGAATAAAGCCATTTATTCTAGCCGTAAAGCAGACCACTTCTGTATTAATGAAAAAATCCGAGTAGACATAGCCATAATGTGTAAAAGAATGTAAATATCAGAGTATGAGATCCTCACCCCAGTTGGAAATTATTCTTTAAGTTATTGTGGAAAAGCATCAGACTTTCAAACTAGATCTGGAGATAATGACATAGCTAGATCAAAGCTACTAGGAAGTCTGGTCACAACAGGCAGTATTGAAAGAACAATATATTATTGAAATATAAAATGTGATGAACTTGAACTTATCAAAGCAAAGTAAACACAGGAGTTTTAAGAATAAGTGAATTTAGACAGATTTGAATATATTATTCTAACTCAGAGGATTAGAAGATATGCTACTTGGGTCTATGTAAAATATCAAATATAGAATTACTAATGAGGGGTTGTAAGAAAAAAGTTGGAGAAATAGAAGAACCTATAATTACAAAATATAGTTTATGTAAATACAATACTACAGGAGATATGTTAATTGTGTTTTTCTAAAATATTTATTTGTTTATTGCTAATATGTCTTACAAGCAATGTAAATAGAGATACTAGCCATAAATGTTCACAAATGAATAACATAGATTCAAAAAGACCACATAATAGAAAACCAGAAAAAGAGGAATGCAATTAAGTTAATTTCCAGGTGCAGAATGCAGAATAGATGATGAAATAGTGATGGCTGCTCTACTGGAAAATTAAAGGCAAAGATATGTCAATAAGATAAGATCATATTAACATACAGTCAGATGATAACATCAATCTAAGAAAAGATTTAGCCGAGGTAATTATGTAAAATAAATCAGAGAAACTATGGGAGAAATTAAACGGTATTATGAAAACTGAAGCAGAAAAAAATTGCCCAGATTTCAGATAGGGAAAATTCCAAATGGCTTTCTGGATAAGCTGTCATTATAGTCACAGAAGGATAGAACTTGAAAATCTTAGACCACACGAAGAAAATACAGTAAGTGAACACATATTTCTAGTATTAAGTAAGGCACATGAAAAATAGTTCAATGAAGAAAGTCAATAGGGGAATATAACAAATAAAGGAAAAGAAAAAAAAAATTTCAAGAAAAAATGTATAGCTAAGATAAAAACTTTCAACAGTAATCACAGAATTGATTTGATAAAGGCCTAGGGTAAAGGAATATTTGAAGACAATGAAACATTTTGTAAATAGATTAAAGAATGACAAAAACTTTTGTTGAGAATAATACATTGGGGGACCAATTTCATTAGATGGTGATGTATGAGAGACAATAGGCCAACTGTCAAACAGACAGAGACAAAACACCAATGAACTGTTTAAAGTTGCAAGACAAGAGGCAATAAAGAATTAACTGGTCCATGTCAACAAATATCCAACAAACTGTGACCTAGAGAATGTAAAAGACCAGTGAATATACCTATATTGAACAGGGGGAATTCAAAAGCAAAGGCACAATTATTAAAAGAATTATACTAATCCTCCACACAAGCAATATTTTGCATAAGCTCTTACAAAGAGGAATACAGCCATCCATGCACAGAAAAGCTAAATGAACTGGTGGATATCATAACTGGCAGAAAAACATGAGATCGCACAGCTAGCCAAAAATTAATAAGGAGCTGAAGGAGAAAAACACAAAAAGGTGTATTACTTTCCTTCCCTGGAAAGCAAGTCCTTCAATTGTTTACAAAATGCCAAAATGAGGAAGATAATTAGGCTATTGGATGTATCTAAAGAACCTTTTGAAGAATCTTTGCACTGAACAAATAACTAGTAACCATGAAAGTATGGTTAGAGAATAGCATGATTTAAAATACTAATGGGAGTGAGACAAAGATACAATTGTTCCCATGTCTCTGTAACCTGTGTAGTGAATGTACAGTAACAATTACAACATTGGAAGAGATATTGCTGAAATCAGATTAGAAATCAAAATGCTAATCATTTTTGATAAATAGGTGAAATTATTTTATTAGCTGAAAATAAAGGTTAAGACTAGTCAAAAGGCTATTCATGTAAAAGGAGAAAAGTAATGCAACCTGTAGGCTGTATGTAATTATCATCATCCAACTAGGTAGTATCATCAGAGCTAGAAAGGAGTGGGGTCTGTGGAGTGAAGGAGGAAGAAAAGGAGAACTAGGACTTTGGAGTCCCTGATGTTTTCAGACCCAGGTGGTTTTCTTACAGACCCAACTTTCTCATGACCCAACTAGGGAACATCTTCAGTGTTAGAAGGGAGAAGGATTTGGAGGAAGAGGAGGAGCAGGAGGAGGATAATTACAGACATGGGATCCTTGGCATTCTCTGAGTTTGGTTTTCTTACAAGATGTTTCCTAACCGAACTAGGTAATATCACCAATGTTAGAAGGGAGTGGGGTTTGTAAAAAAGAGGAAGAGAACCATAAGGTTCATGGTGCTCTCTGAGCTTAATTGTTTTCTTACAGACATTTCCTAACCCAACTAGGTAATATCATAAAATCGTTTTATAAAAAATATCTTTAAGTTTATAACTAATTCTGATTTTTTTTTTAAAAAAATACAATTGTGACAAGAGGTATTTGTCTTAGAACTGATGGAAAAACAGTTGGAAAAATGTTTTTGTATATGATAAATTAAGACAATATCTTTCCCCTTCTTGGGCTCAGTAATACACAAAGATAGATAGTGTGCTAGAGAAATAAAGAGAAGATTAATCCTTTGGATGAAAGCAGGCAATGATAGATACAAATAAAAATAAAATAATAAAGTAACATTTTGAGTAACTTCAGAATAGCAATAGCACCAGCACTTAAACTTATATACTGCTTCACAGTGCTTTACCGCCGTCTCTAAGCAGTTTTCAGAGTTAGCATATTGCCTCCAACAATATTCTCATTTTACCCACTTGGGAAAGATCGAAGACTGTGTCAGCTTTGAGCCTGTGAGAACTGAATTGCTGGCAGTGGGCAGAATTAGCTTGCAGATACTGCATTCTAACCACTATGCCACCACGGTTTAAGCAATATTTTTTTCAGTAGTATGTTTGGGTCTGAAAACTTGAAATTTAGAAAGAAGAAGAAAAGCAAATATGGACAAAATAAAAACTAATTGATTTTCTGAAGGAATGGCTGCCAAGCAGAAACTCACATATTTTGAACATGAGTAGGAAAATTCAGTGTGTAAAATGAAAGAAGGAAAAGACAATGGATACGTTTAGACATTATGGACAGCCCTTTATTATGATTATTATCCAAGTTTATGCTCTAACTACTGTTGCAAGAGAACATGAGCTTGATAAGTTTCATGGACAAATTCAATGTGAAGTTTACAAAACATGCAATTAACAAAAGTCAGTATGGATTTTCTATGAACAAATTAGTTCTGACTAACCATATCTTCTCTTCTGTTAAAGTTACTAGCTTAGTAGATCAGTGAAATGCTGTTCTGACATAATATACCTGGACTTCAGCAAGCCTTCAATGATATTTTTCTCATAAAGTGGCAAAACCTGGGCTAGATCAGAGCAAATATATATTGCCTCAATAGAGCTAGCAAAAATATAGATTGATATTTATTTTTTATATATCAGGAAACTTCAAAACAGTGAACAGGCAAAGGATAGGCAAAAGTAGGAAGCAATATATGGTACAAAAATAACAGACACGTCAGGGGTGAAATCCAAATTTTTTTACTACTGGTTCTGTGGGCATGGCTTGGTGGGCATGGTGTGGCTTGGTGGGTATGGCTTGGCAGGGGAAGGATACTTCAAAATCTCCATTCCCACCCCACTCCAGGGGAAGGATACTGCAAAATCTTCATTCCCACCTGATTCCAGGGGAAGGATATTGCAAAATCTCCATTCCCACCCCACTCTGGGGCGAGCCAGAGGTGGTATTTGCCGGTTCTCCGAGCTACTCAAAATTTCCGCTACCGGTTCTCCAAACTGCTCAAAATTTCCGCTACTGGTTCTCAGAACCTGTCAGAACCTGCTGTATTTCACCCCTGAGACAAGTTTTTATATTATGTATAGATTTACCTATGTCAAAAGGGACAAAGTTTTCCAGAGCACGGGAAATAATATTTGGGTATGTCGCAGGGACAGTTTTAAAATAAGTGATTTTTGGTTATTCCAGCTTTAAATCTTTAAGTGTACACATTAGCTGAAAATAGAGATGAAAAGCAGACATCAGATGAACCCACTTGCATTCTGAAACAAGAAGGAAACAATTTGGTAGATAGTGATAATCTATCTAACTCTATTCTCCTAAGTAACAACAGTTTCAATAGAAGTGAAATGTATTAACATATTCAAATTATAAAAGGGAGATTTACTTTGACTATTTGTTTGCTGCTTTCTGCTTTCCTTGAGCCTTCTGTTAATACATTTGCCATTTGGTGACTGCAGTAGCTTTTCAAAGTCCAGGCTTCAGATGCAATCAAAAAGTGTTTTGAAAAAGCTAAATATTGCACTCCAGATGCTGTTGGAATGCCTTTTAGAAGCTTTGAGAGCAATTTTTCTCCAAGGAGGACACTTACCTCTAAGAATAACTGATCCATGACTGCAGAAGCTGCTTGTCTTTTGGTATCCTTTGGTAAATCAGAACTGTTGGGAGGAGGGAATAGCTTATTTTTAGTCTTGCTAAGGATTGATGCTTTCTTTTCCATTTCTCTCTAATTTTTAGAAGAGTTAATCCATTGTTTTCAGGAATTTGCCAAAACATATTAAGTTCCTATAACATCTTTACTTCTGAAGTGATAACTACTCATGATTTTTGCAGTTAATTTGAATACTCTGTTAACTTCCCTAAAAGGAAGGTAGACATTAAATGTCAGGGATAGAGTGCATAACTACAAAGTCCATTTCAACTTCCAAATTATTCCAAGGAACATCTGTAGGTTTTACTAGTGAAAACTGATCTATGTAGAATTGCTAGCCTTTCAATCATTTGCTTTCCATGAGGCATTATTCAAAGGGGTTTTAATATTCTTAATGATGTTTTAATTTGATTTTAATCGTAAATTTTAAATGGTCTCTGTTGTATTTTTAACCTTTGTTAGCCACCCTGAGTCCTTCGGGAGAAGGGCGGCATATAAATCTTATTAATAAATAAAATAAATAAATAAATAAATTATTGCCATTCTTATTATCTCCATGAATCTTTCACTATTTATCAGACTGTTGAAGAACTTACTTTTTCAGAACCTCCCAAAAAATTCATTAAACAAATTTAGATAGCCACCCAGGGAGTCCACAGTTAAAAGTTACTGTCTAACTCCCCATCCCATGGTGATGACCACAGAATCAAACAAGCCACTTGATCAGCCACAAACAGGGTTCCTAATCTGCTGACAAAACCATGTCTTCTAGCCCTTGAGGAAATCATTTTTGGAAAAATGATGCTCCAAAGGGAGGAAGTTGGCACAGAGAAAAAGGACCTTTTCCCACCAGATGTATTTCCTTGACAGTTATTAATTATTTATTTATTTATTTATTTATTTATTTATTTCTATTTATATCCCGCCTTTCTCTGGAGACTCAGGGCGGCTTATAGTTTTTGAACACAACTCAAGTGCTCAGCAAATTCCTTCATTCCTTGTATATGCCTGCTTCCAAGTGGCATTTTTACAAAGTCAGCT